>JAODAL010010797.1:0-103219 GCA_025379985.1 Phyllomedusa bahiana | reverse complement strand
ATAAAGTTATGGCTCTGGAAGACGGAGAGGGAAAAATGAGCGTGACAAAGGCTCCATCAGAAAGGGGTTAAAAGATACTTGTCCACACAATCGATCACACTGCAACCACTCCACCATGGCCAAGATCAAAGAGCTGTCTTCAGACACAAGGGACAAAATTGTAGACCTGCACAAGGGTGGGATGTGCCACAGGACAATAGACAAGAAACATGGTGAGAAGGCACAACTTTTGGCACAATTATTAGAAAATGGAAGAAACACAAAATGACTGATAATCTTCCTCGGCCTTGGGCTTCATGATCTCGCCTTGTGGGGTGAGAATGGTCCTGAAAAAGGTCAAGAATCAGCCCAGAACTACACAAGAGAACCTAATCATTGACCTGAATAGAGGTACCAGCACAGTCTCAAAGATTAACATTAGTAACACACTACACCATCATGGGTTAAAATCCTGCAAGGGACACAAGGTCTACCTGCTGAAGTCAGCACGTATGTGCCCGTTTGAAGTTCCCCAATGACCATCTGGATGATTTAGAGGATGCATGGGAGAAGGTTATGTAGTCAGATGAGACCAAAATACAAGTTTTTGGTATCCACTTCACTGACCATGTTTGGAGAAAGAAGGATGCCTACAACCCCAAGAACACTGTCCCAACCATGAAGCATGGGGTGGAAACATACTTTGGGGGTACTTTTTTGCAAAGGGGGCAAGATGACTGAACTGTATTGAACGGAGAATGGATGGGACCATGTATCGCTGGAGTTTGGCTAACTGCCTCCTTTTCTCAGTAAGAGCATTTAAGATGGTCTGTGGCTGGGCCTTCCAGCATGACAATGACTCGAAACACAGAGCCAGGACAACTAAGGGGTGGCTCCATAAGAAGCATTTCAAGGTCCTGGAGGGGCCTAGCCAGTTTCCAGACCTGAACCCAATTGAAAATCTTTGGAGGGAGCAGAAACTCAGTGTAGCCCAGCGATGGCCCCAATCTCCGGTCCAATGAAGACAGATGCTGGCTGCAACCAGCACCTGTCGTATAAAGGAAAGGCTCAGCCAGCGACTCATGCCATACCTCCTTACCTACCTTATGACATATCTGTCATATATATAAGATGTTGGGAATCGGTTGATCTTTATTATTGCAACTAAAAAAGCACAATATTTTTTCTTTATTTCTTAATTTTAAAGGACTGCTAGAATTTGAAGCAAAGAAAATTAGTTTTCTAGGACTATGGTTTTTGGGAAATAAAAATGACCCCATTCTGACAAGTTTAAGTTTTAGGTTTTAACTTTTAATTTTCTTTGAAAATAAATGCAAACATTAACAAACATTATAAATAATACCAGCACTTAAAGTCTTTATCATTAAAATTATTACCACATTGTTAAAACATGTTTTTGTTTTGTAGAATTCAGGAGGCACATGGATCAGATCATGTATTGCCTGCAAGTATTGAGTTTAGAGAGAATTGTAAGTATTGCATTAATCCAAATGTTCACTGTTTTTCACTGAATTGCCCAAAGTTTGTTCATGAACAAATCATAGTTTTTAATAGTTGAAAGCAAAATATAATCTGTTGGCCTAGCCTCTTCTGGCAAAACCATTCTGTATGATAAAACCCGTAAAAGTGCATTTTAAAGCAGTTCTAAACTAGGGCTTTACTCCCACATTGCAGTCGGATCTGCTTGACTTGCTTATAAATCCTATTGTAATTTTTTTTTCTAAGACGTTATGGGCGACATAACGTATGTCTGGGGCTGCACCAGTAAACGGTCACAGCCCTGTACACTTGATGTATGAGCAGACGCACTCCAAAATTAGGTGCATTATAAAAAGCCCACGGCACTTTGTAAAGCGCCTGAGATGGCGTGCTGGAAGCGTGTCGCACTGCAACCGTATGATTCTACACATTTATGACTTTAGTGCGGCACGTTACTGCTGTAACAGGTAGACCAATTGAAAAGTGGTTTACCTGAGCCTGAATTGTTGCTTTGTAGCTAGAAAGCGCTAAATCTATGACCCACAGTAGAACATGTTCATAGATTCAGGCGCTTTCTACACTACTAATAAACGCAGTAAAATTGGTGCCTGGGCGCCAAAAATCATACAGTTCTTGAACTACTACGGCTATTAATGATCAATGTAATTTGCTGCTTTTTAATAAGCTGTTTGCGTCCTCTTCTTCCGCTCCCTTTACAAATGGCCATTTTTTTAAGCAAATACTTCCTAAAGTTGTGACACCTGGCATAATTTCATGCGTATTCTAAAAAATAGGCGATACCTTTTAGAGACTAATTGAGTATATTTGATGGTAAGCGTTCGAGACTACTAGCTCTCTTCATCAGACATGATGTTACACAAGTAACTGAAAAGTCACAGATTTTTTTTTATACACATGACAGGGGGCTTCATAGAATCTTAAAATAACGAAATACAATACAAGCAGAGAAGTTATTTACAACAGTTGTCCCCTGCAACCCACAGCTAGAAATTCTACGATGGATTGCTAAGGAACTCCAACCTTTGCTACCTCAGGACAACAAACTTAAGGAAATATTCTCAGTCCCCCCTCTCCTTCCTTTCAGCAACCACCAAAGATGCGATGTATTATTGTCCGGATTGACCTGAAGGCCCCAGCCTCACCCTGCCTGCAAAACAGGTCCAAATCTGTAGGCACATCCACACCACTAATCATGTACCTGTTTCACAGTCTCGGCAGGTGCACAGAATTAGGGGGGACATTTTCCTGCAGGTCTTCCAACGTGGTATATCCGATTATGTGTGTACAATGTCCCACCACAGGCCTCTGTGCTTAAACAGGGCAGAGACTCAGTCAGCGCATGAACTCACACAAATTCACACTATTAAAGGGGTTGTCTCGCTACAATGATTGGGTTTTAATTTAAAGATCTTTAAAAAACAAGCAGCTTTGCAATATATGTTCATTACAAATGTCCTACTGATTTTGAGCTAGCCTTTATATTACACATCACTCCTCAAATCTCATAGTAGCCGACCTGTTGATCCTTATCTTACAGGGGCTGTCAGTCTGAATGACTCATCACCTTTAAGACAGTCCTGGAGCAAGAGCCCCTCCCGCACAGATGCTTCTGGAGGGGAGTGAGGACTCTGGCGTCTGTGTCCCTGCTTCCCTGGATTAACCCTTGTGTGTTGCCTGCTTCCTCCTCTCTCTACACAGATAGTATTGACAGCAGTGACCCCGTCTGTTACTATAATCATGAATGTCTTTGAACGTGCACTATAATAATACTGTACATCTCAGGCATGTGAATATTATTATGCTCCCTGTATATTAGTGGGGACATCCCGATATAGTAACACTTCCCTTGTTGTGTGCTGGGGGATGTGGAGACTTGTAAGCTAAGCAGGGATATGGGAACACATGCATCCCCTCTGCTACTGCTATGAGCATACACAGCAGCTTCATAACCTCCTCTACAGCTCATAGATCAGCTCCTCGCAGTAACAGACCTAGTCAGGCACACACAGTTGAACCCCTGAGAGCAAACCCCCTCCCCCCCCCTCCACCCCTGTAGAATTACGTAGCTGCCTGTGTGCGAAGGGAGGAGGGAGAGCGAGCAGAAGAGACAGACAAGCTAGCACTTCCCCACAGTCAACTTACCAGGGACACTGACAGGCTGAAAGCTCGTAATGAGACAACTCCTTTAATAACCTCAGGCCAGATTCCCCAATGGCAGCACATGTCACCGGTGAAGAACACTATATTGAAGATTTATCCATAATATCCATGCCAGTTTCATGTCACACTGTGTGTGTTCTTTGGAGGCTACAAATCAGTATCTGATGGCAAACAGCAAGAATTAAAGTGGTTGTCTCACTACAAGGATTTCTTTTTATGTTAAAGATCTTGCAAAAACATGTCACTTTGCAATATGTGTCCTGCCTGGGATGAGGCCTGACTGCCGAGGAGAGTGGACGTGCGTGGCCGGAGCTCCTGCTGTCCTGCTCTTTAAATCATCCCTGTGGCCGGTTTCTCCCCGGGCTATCTGCTTATGAGGTGACGGAGGAGGCGAGGCTCACTGCCTGGCTGCTGACCCGGGACGACTGCCCTTCTTGACGAGGCCATCTCGCTGTAGAGATTGTGCCTGTATGGCGCGTGCGGTGCCTCCCATCCTCTATCTGCTGTGTCGGCTCCTGGAGGATCTGCCTGTCTGTGACGACCGCGGTGTTGCCGCTGACTCTCGGGCGAGGACTCAGTGACTCCCGAGCTGGTGAAGTGCAGGTACCTCGTGCCCAACCCTGAGGGAGCTCCGGGGTCGCACATAACATCCGGGAGGGCCCAGTGGGACACTCTGCATTCCTGGTGCACGGAGGAGGGGGCTGACTGCTCCGCTCCATCAAACCTCCAGAGATCAGGGCCTCCATTACCCTCAACACTTGAGGAGCACATGTGGCCGCCATCTTCCCCCATATCCGCGGGCTTTTTGCTCTGGCGCAAGAATACACCGGGCCTCTGTTACCAGATGCCGGGGACCCTTTGAGGGGACGCTCAGCTTGGGCATATATGTGCCAACATATTAGACTCGCTACATCAACATTGCTTTTATTGAATACCACAGTGCTCAATTAGAAACAAACTCCTACAGTTTCCAACAGTACAGTTTATTGGTATTCACAAAAGATCCTCTACATGGCCTCTGTCTCCCCCCTGTGGCGACCAGTGGTAGGGCAGTGAAAGATTACAGCTACAACTGTTATTGCTCATATTGAAGTACATCCTCTCAACGTTTCTCCACCTTGGCGGTCATCCCCAAATGTTAGACTGCTGCCCCCAATACCTCGTTTGGTTACCAGCGGGACCCTTTTTTAAAAAATTTTTTTGAAGGATGACTCAACCTTATAGATGTTAATACGTTAGTTAAGCTGTGGTGCAGATTGAGCAGCGCTGTTTAGCGGAGGAGCTGCCATATAATCTCCTTCACGTGCTTCACGTGTCTGACCTTGCCATTATGCCCTCTAAGAAACAAACAGAGGCGGCGGAGAAATTGGCCAGTTTCTGTAGAGCAGGGCCGCTTGATACCAGCAAGTCCTCTGCCTCTTCTCCAAATTCTCCTGCTAGAGAACAACCCAGCACCTCACAGGAAACCTCCAGCCTGGATACCCAAAAGGTGTTAGAGGCCATCCACACCTACCAGACCACACTCTCCATGCGAATTGATGAGATTAAAGTAGACATCTCCCTGCTTTGTCAAGATGCTCAGGTATTGCGTGAGAGAGTTTCGGAGGTGGAGCAGAGTGAGCGACCTGGAAGACCGAGACAATCCAGTAGAAGTTAAAATCTGACGTTACAGCTCAAGTGCGTCGACTACGCCAGCAGGTCGATGATCAAGAGAACCGCCTTAGACGCTGCGACCTGAGATTTATTGGTCTCTCTGAGGGGGCGGAGGGCTCTATACCGGAGGCATTTCTTGAGTCTCTTCTTATTGAAAAATTTGGTAGAGATAGCTTTTCTGTCATGTTTGCAGTGGAGCGAGCTCACCGCATTATGCTAAAACCACCCCCACCTGGTGCTCCCCCAAGAACTTTTATAGCAAAGTTCTTGAATTACCGGGACCACGATACCTTGCTGCGCCTCATGCGTGAAAAGGGTCCAATCCCCTATGAAAATGTCCAACTTCATGTCTACCCAGACTTTTCATTGGAAATTCAACGGAAAAGGGCTCAATTTAATGCGGCAAATGCTAAGCTCTGCGAACGCGATGATTTATCCTGCCAGGCTTCGGGTGCAGGTGGGGGATAGAACCCACTTCTTTGATAATCACTTGGACGCTCAAGATTGGTTAGACAAACATCCTGAGGCGAACATCTAGAGACTCAAATTTTTCTTCACCTTCACAATATCCTTTGCGGACTCTAATGGTTTTTTTCATGGCACTGGAGTACCACTGTATTGAAAGTTATGATTTAATTTCTGATGTTTTTTTTTTTTTGTTCATTCGTATATGAGCGTTCCCCTTCCCCTTCTCTCCCTTCCCTTCCTCACCTACCATCCCACCCTCCCTCTATCTTTCCTACATCCCCCTCCCTCTCCCTCAACTCTCGAGGTTTATTGAGCACATAGTCTACTGCGTGGGGTATTGATTTCTCCGCAGAGGCACCCCTCCTACATACATACTTGGTGTTTCCATTCTGATCTCTGAGCGCTGTTTGCTCGGCACCGACAGCTGTTTGCTATCAAGTTAAGGCGACTTTCCGCCATCTGTAAGTTATAGCATGGTTAGTGTTTGGGTCATACATCCAGCAGTTGGGGAATGGATGTGGGGTGGGAAATGGTGTTATTGGGGTTTCATTACTGTGTGTGTGCATTTCCAAATTATACAAGTGCGAGCTACTACCTGGGGGATGTTGAGGGAGCTTGGAGTTCTGAGTGGTGGGTGGAGGCCTCTACGACATCCTAGATATTCCTTTCTTTTAGAAGCACCATGACGTCTCTAAATTCTCTCTCGTGGAATGTGAGGGGACTTGATGATCCTATTAAGCACAATCTTGTGATGAAGTTAATTAAGTCATATAAGGTAGATATAATATGTCTCCAGGAGACCCATCTATCCGTCTCTAGGACAAATACATTACGTAAGTCGTGGGTGGGATGGATCTATCATTCAGAGTCTTCCTCTCATGCAAGGGGAGTATCGATATTAATCCATAAAAATGTGCTGTTTCGTTTGAATACTGTTGATATTGACAAACATGGAAGATACATTTTTATATACTGCATTATTGACACTAAGACATTGATTCTGATTAATACCTACATCCCCCCCCCTTTCCAATTGGAGGTTATTCATTTGGCAATTGCCTTTATTCTAAGATGGCCGGATACATCAGTTTTGTGGTTAGGGGATTTCAACTCGACCTGGGATATTATGCAAGACAGATTTAATGTGGGGCAGACTTTTGACCAGGTAGATTCCCTCTCCTCCTTGCAGAGGGCGGTGGATGCAGTTGGCCTAGTTGATGCTTGGCGATCCCAGCACCCGTCTACTTCCCAATATTCTTGTTTCTCCCTGGGATATACTGCATTGTCTAGAGTAGACCTAGCCCTAGTAAATAGGCAACTCCTTCCTTATGTTGCAGAGTGTAACTATTTATCCCGTTCGGTTTCGGATCATTCTTCCTTGGTACTTTGCCTGTCTTGGTCAGACCTGTTTAAAAACAAATCCTGACTGTTTTACACTACTCCCGCCATTTGTCCAGTTTACTGATAAATGGGAAGAATTCTTATTGATAAATGAACGCCACTCCTCCGTTCTCTCAATTTGGGATGCATTTAAAGCATATATTAGAGGAGAACTCTCACCTGCTGTTACTGATTTAAAGCGCTCCTACGCGACTAAGGCTGATACGCTGGCACGGGATGTGGCGCAGGCAGAATTAGCCTATATCAGGGATCCATCTGAGGAAGATAAATCTGGTTGGCTCTTGCGACAGAAAATATATGCACAATTATTGCGTGATCGGGAGACTCGTACCACATTTTTTACTAGACAGTCATTTTACGAAATGGGCAAGCGATGTGATAAGCTTTTGGTCTGTATGGCAAGGAAATTCCACGAGCCCCCAGCAATCACATGTTTGAGACAGCCTTATGGGGTGACCATTTCAAACCCTAGACAGGTGGCGGAGGAATTCCACATGTTCTATGCAGACTTGTATGATGTTCACACATTGGTCTCTGAGGTAGAGGTACGGGAATATTTACAAGATGTAGAACTGCCCTCTCTTACAGCGGAGCAACGTGCCGATCTAGATGCCCCCATCTCCCCTGAAGGAGAAACAAGTAGCCATTGACTCTTTCAAAAATACCAAATCTCCTGGAACAGATGGGCTACCTGTAGAGTTTTTTAAACAAGATCCTGAATACTTCGGCCCACTGCTACTTCGATTGTTTAATGGTACAAAGGCGGGCAACAAAAATAATAAAAGGACTGGATGGACTACAGTACCCAGAAAGATTAGCAAGATTAGGGTTATTTAGTTTAGAGAAAAGATGGCTTCAGGGGGGACGTAATAAATATGTTTAAATACATCAAAGGTCAATATAGAGATCTCTCCCAAGATCGATTTATACACAGGGCTGTATATAGAACAAGGGGGCATCCTCTACGTCTTGAGGAACGAAAGTTTCTACATAAACATAGAAAGGGATTCTTTACTGTAAGAGCAGTGAGACTATGGAATTCTCTGCCAGAGGGACTTGTCATGGTGAATTCAATAACGGCGTTCAAAAATGGTTTAGATGCATTTCTGGAGCGTAATAATATAACAAGTTATAGTGTCTAGGATTTAGGAAAGGGGTCATTGATCTAGGGATTTTTCTGATTGCCAGATTGGAGTCGGGAAGGAATTTTTCCCTAAAATGAGGACAATTTGGCTTATACCTCATTGGGTTTTTTTGCCTTCCTCTGGATCAACACCTTAGCACAACAGGCTGAACTGGATGGACGTCTTTTCTTTTTTCGGCCTTACAAACTATGAAACTATGAATGAGGCGGCTTGTCTCCCGGCCTCAATGCGGGAAGCATTAATTGTCGTCATCCCTAAGCTTGGTAGAGATCCCGAGTTGTGCTCATCGTATAGGCCAATATCTCTCCTCCAGACGGATGTTAAGATTCTGGCCAAAGTCCTGGCCATCCGTCTCAATTCCGTCATTCTCTCCCTGGTGTATGGAGACCAGACAGGCTTTATGCCTGGTAAACACACGGCCATGAACTTGCGCCGGCTTTTTATGAATATGCAGGCTCCTCACTCTAATGTAGGGACTGGGATACTAGTATCCCTAGACACAAACAAAGCCTTTGACTCTGTGGAATGGATTTACTTGTGGTTGGTCTTTCAGAGATTTGGATTCGGTCCATCCTTTATCTCCTGGGTCAAGCTTTTGTATTGCCAGCCAGTTGCCAAAGTTAGGGTGAATGGCCTCATATCAGACTCACATTCTTGCGAAGGGGTACTAGACAAGGGTGTCCCCTATCACCACTTCTGTTTGCTATGGCCATTGAGCCTTTAGCTGCCCGTGTACGAGCAGACTCGAACATAACTGGGTCTGCACGAGAAAATCAGCTTATACGCAGATGATGCCTTGCTGTATCTGCGAGATGTAGAGACCTCACTTCCTAGAGCCTTAGAGGTTGTTAATATGTTTGGTCAATGTTTGCAAGTTAATATTGACAAGTCCTATTTGATGCCTTTAGACTCTTTTGCCCCTTCACAGCAATCCTCTGCTCTGCCGTTGCAGTGGTAATCTCAATTTACTTATCTGGAAGTTACTATATCTAGATCCCTATCGGAGTTCTATGACCTTAATATTGGCCCGCTTCTGGTCTATCTCCGTAATAGGATTCAGGGGTGGAGTAGGCTGCCTCTGTCCTTTATGGCCAGGATTAGCTTAGTGAAGATGATCCTTTTCCCTAAAATCCTGTATGTTTTTATTCAGTCTCTAATATATCTCAATTCCTCTGTATTTAGGGCTTTAAATTCTATTTTACTGTCTTTTATTTGGAATAACGATAGGGCCCGTCTTTCCTTACACGTCTTACAACAGCCATGGGATCAGGGGGGTGCTTCCTTCCCTGATTTGCGTACATATTATTGGGCAGCTCGGCTCTCTCACTTGGCTAGGTGGCAGGAGATGGATCATCTAAGGGCTATAGAACTTTTAATCAGACCTTGGAACCCGGTGTATCTGCACCCTTTTCACTTTTTTTCTGGCACCACTTAGACCTATCCATCGCTACCAGTGCCCTTCCATTCTAAAACAATTCCTTTTAATATGGAAGCAGGTAAAAGAACTATACTACCAAACGGGAGTAGATGCATATACACCTCTTTGGAATAATAACAATATGCAGGAACTTCTAACACTGGAGGGCTCTGTATGGAAGGGAAAGGGGGTAATATACTTATTTCAGTTATACGAAAACTTGATGCTCAGGACATTTCAGGATTTAGCCAGGGAGTATCACATTCCTAACACTCATTTTTTCCAATATCTGCGGTTACGTCATGCCCTACGTACGCAATTCCCGGCGAGTCAAATTGCTCTTCAAGAATTTCCTGTACCCTCTATAGTGCTTCCCCCCCCCACCTTGCAGGGCCTAATAACATGTTTCTATGCGTTGTTGTTGAGAAAGAAGTTGGGTGACCCGTTTCAGGCGAAGAGGAATACTTGGGAGAGGGATGTGGGACCCATAACAGATGATCAGTGGGCTGTAACCTTGGAGACCCCGAAGCTGGTGTCCCCATATTATGGGGAGAGAGTAACCCAATTATTCATATTACACCGAGCATAAATTCTGCATACACGTCTGCATACACGTCTGCATAAATTCAAACCAGAGATTCCAGACGTTTGCCCAAAATGTCTTTCTGTCCCGGGTACCTTTTTCCACTTGTTGTGGGCTTGTACTAAAATCCAGAGCTTTTGACAGCAAATCCTCAGGTTTTTAAATGATAAAATGGGCTGCCCTGTACCAGATGACCGAAAAGTGTGTTTATTATACTTAGACCCTGAGGAGCACCCATCCCCGGTGATACATACATGCCTTACTGAACTGTTGTTTACTACCAGGAAAACCATAGCTCGATACTGGTTGTCCTCTTATACTCCTGGTCTACAAGATTGGATAAAATCTGTAAATGCCACTCTCCCATTTAAAAAGTATATCTACTTGCATCATGGGTGCCCAGACAAGTTTGTCAAGACTTGGCAAGACTGGATTGATTCCACACATACGGACTTGGCAATTCCCTATGTAACTTAGAAGTACTCAGCGGGGTTTTTTTTTTTTTTTCTCTGGGTGTTTGTCGGTAGTCTTGGGTTATGTTCCTGCCCATACATGCTGGTGGCGCCTCTCGGAACTCCAGATCGTCATTTTGTAGTTTCTACAACTTATGTCTATCTCCTATAACAAGTGTATGATTTCCCCACAGGGAAGATGAAAGACGCACACGCACAAAGTTTTTAGTTTATTATTTTGTTTTATTTAAGATTGGTTGTTATATCAGTCAAGTTTCTCTTATCTTATTACAATTATATGCTACAAAATTGTGACTGTTTTATACTCTGTATAGTCATTGTACGCAACCTGTGCCATGTTTCCAGTAATGAGGCATATTTGGAAAACAAACTCTTAATTCGCATTTGTCTTTATATGTGCTGCTTTTTTTTTGTACGAATGAGGTTTCTTTTGCATATCCATTAATAAAACTTGATTTTGTTTAAAACAAAAAAAACAATGTCCTTCCTATTCTGAGAGATCCCCTCTTGTATGGGCTGCATCAGCTCCTCAGGTAGCTATAGACCTGTTTATTCTTTCATCATAGGCTGCCAGCACTGTTTGCTATAGCTACAGACCTGGCTTCTACTGCAGCCTAGTAGAAGCCAGTAAACACACCCCTGAATTCAAAATAAAACTGAGAAAACAGGATAAGATTAATCAATGTAGTAAGACAACCCATGATCACTCTGTCACGCCTTACAAGTTTGCAGGTTGGTTGTTTCTGACCTGTTGTAAATGACTTCTCTGCTTATATTGCATTTTGTTATTTTAACATCCTTTGAAGACCCTTGTCTTGTGTTTAAAAAAAAAAAAAATCTGTGAATTTTCTGTTTCTTGTATGACATCATGTCTGATGAAAAGAGCTAGTACTCTTGAAAGCTTACCATCAAATATACTCGGGCTCTAAAAGGTATCGCCTGATTTCTTCACTCTTCTGCTGCTTTTTATGGATAAAACGGTACAACATTATTCTACTATGTGTATTCTAAAACCTCTTATGTATTGCAAGACATAACAAACATGCAAAAACCACATGCATCGTGCATCCAATTGTCTTCATCCCTTTGTAAATTGCAGTACATTTTTCTACTTATAGGGATTCCAAATGCACATCCTGTTGAAAAAAAAAATAAATAAAAAGTCTGTCAGTCGGTTTTCTTAACGTATTTAGAATTGGTCTAATCAACTTCCTAAAATGCAATTAATCCTGTGGCAAAAAAAAAATTATAGTCTCAGTAGAAATCAGAGTGTGTCCCTTTGTGATTTCTGCTGCATTCAACACTAAATTATTTTTCATTGGGAGAATGTGTTATGAAAAATTATTCATTTAGGGTTTAATGTGTTTGGGTTTTTTTGCTCTTTCAAGATAAAGTGATTTATATATAAGGTTTTGAAATGTTTTCTTTTTTGGTATATTTTCCATTACTTAACACCAGGTGACTTAAAACCTCCAGCTATTTACTACCCAGGTCAGTGGGCACCATATATATGGTTGAACAGGCAGCCTTAAATGGATGTTCCCATTAGCTGCACGTCAGCTGTTAGCTAGCTACAAGTCAACTGCCTAGAAAAAGTAAAAAGAGGGGCAGCGCTTGCGGTCATCCACCCTATTAATTTATATGGGAGTTTCAAATATTGCCAAGCACACATGGCTATATTCAGGTTTCTTCTAGAAATGAATAGAAAGGATGACCGCAAATGCCGTCTGCCTCATTCTCCGAGTCTATCAGCTTGTAACTAGGTATGAGATGTTCTGCAGCATTGTACAAAAAGTTTTCTGGTCTCCATTTCTTGAGCCATATGATTAATGGTTCTGTCTAACTGGAGGAGCTGCTGGGTCTGACAGACCTAGTTCAGCTCTGTTTGTTAGGCTGTTTTTCCCCTGTAACTAGAGCTAATATGTCAGCTCAGGAGAAATCTGCATTAAAACATTTTTTTGGGTGTTATTGGGTGTACAATGTGTAAAATAAATAATGACCAAAAATAAGATGTAAACACTTTTAGCCCCACTCATGACCAAAGAAAATATTTCATCTCATGGACTTTCACCTTTCTAGAGAATGGCTGCCCAAAATCTCTGTTAAAAACACAGTAGGTCACGCTTGCTATTCTCCATTCTGTTCTGTGGGAGTTACAAGTATAGCTATGTACCTCTTGGACACACATGGCATATTCTACAGATGTCACGACGATGAGGATGATTTTTCTTTTCTTCTCTCATTTCAGCGGAAGACTCATTCCTCTCTGCTATCATTAACTATACCAATAGTTCAACGGTGCACTTCAAACTATCGCCAACATATGTGTTGTATATGACCTGCCGGTATGTATTGTCTAATCAGTACAGACCGGACTTCAGTTCTGCCGAACGTACTCACAAGGTTATTGCCATTGTGAACAAGATGGTTAGCATGATGGAAAGTGTTATACAGGTGGGTAACTTGAATAATTAACATACTGTTGTTTTAAAAAGGACTGCTAATGTTGCCAGCGCTCTGCTGGGTATAATCAGACAAGGTGAATCGGATGCCAATTTTCCAGCCGTTTACTTGTGAAAAATCCAAAGCAGAATGTAGTAGCAGCGAAGTGAGAGTCAAGAAAGCTCATTCACATGCTGTGAAAATAACCTGCCTAAAGTTCACACATAAATTGACATTCAGTGTTTAGAAAAAAATGTAAAGAACTTTACTCACCTCCCTGTTGTAACTCGCTTGTTTTCTTGTACTGCCAATGATGTCAATGATGTCACCTTGTATGTGACTACTGCAGCCATAGGGTGTGACATTGAGCCTGGCTGTCCAGAAGAGACCTGGTGATTGGGAATGCACTGCCATGGGAGCAGGTGAAGGTCAGGGAAGGTGAATTAAGCAATTTAAAAAAAAAAAAAGACACTTTTTATCTCTTTGGGAAAATTACAAGCAAGTCTAAACAACACGGTGAAGGTTTTCTGCTGTGGCTTACCTGCGGAGAATAGCAGAATTGCTGGTAAACTCTTACGTATGATGCATACAAATATAGAGAAAAATAACGCACCCAGTTAGAAATTTTAGATCACTGCAAAACTCGGCATGCAATTATGTCTCAGGCATATATGTAAATGATTACAGGTGTTTTTTGATTAGACTTTGCTACAAGAGGGTGTTAAAAAAAAAAAAAAAAAGATTCTTCTGCCACTTGCCTGTAAAAAGGTTCCCATATGCTGCTTTTGGATAGTGTACATGTTGGTGAGAAATAAAGTACATCATAGAGAAAGGTCAACAAAGATGTTTTGCCCAGTTGCTAAACTTTAAGAGGAGGCTCATGGTTGGAGTGAGAAGCAGAGTGGTAATTTCTTTGAATGACCCACCATCTAGGCCACGAGTTAAGAGATGTTGGGAGCAATGGCTACATAACGGCAAGCACGCACAGCAAACCAGCTCTAGATGACCTAGACAGACACCAGTAGAGAGGATCGTTTGATTCGCTGACAAGCGCAAGCAACTCTCCCTTTTTCCATGCCCATCATCCAGACACAGATGGCACCTACATTACACACCCCTTATCCATGCTCCGATTATTCACAGGTGCTTAGAAGAAGGACATTTATATTGTGGTGCCAGTTAAATGTCCCCTCATTGACAGACAGCCATTGATGATGGCTTCATTTGTAGTGGTTTTGTGAACATGAAACCTGGACTGCTAATTATTAGCGGCGAATTCTGTTCGGTCTCTGAACAGTCTGGTTTTGTAAGGCTTCTTGGTATGCGCTTCAGTCCTGTTTTTGCTGTGGAGTGACACAGCTGCAAGTATAATGATCTTGGGAGCCATTACACATGACAGCCAGTGATCCCTAATATTGATATGAGAGATCCTTACAGCTCATTGCGCAGAATATCCTATGCCTGCCTGTGTGGTCTCTCACTGCAGGACTTCTAAGTATTATTTTTTCAGCAGAAGAATGTTGCACCCCCTGCCTCCTCCCCTTAGCAAGGGTTTTATGGGTTTGGTCTCCGCCAGAGTGTAAGACTTCCATTGCTGGTCCAGTCACCAGAATTATCAGGACAAACTTAGGGCACCAGCTTTGACAACCTACGAGTGTGCAAGGTTTTCAGGCCCAGCTGCAACATCTGTGTGCATTTCCTTTTGTTCTACTATTGTAATCACTTACATAAATCATCATTACCTTAAAGTGGTTAAAATTCTCACTCAATTGAGTAGCTTCAAAATGTATGCAAATGTAAATAAAGAATATTAAATACATTGGTGTTCCAATTTTGCTTCCTATCAGAAATTGAGCAACTGCTTGTGTAAACAAGCCTCCCTAAGTTACCAACCACCTTTTTGTGCTCTAACATCCTCTAGAACCTTCGCCAGGAGGGTGACATCTCTCCCTGCTGTTTCTTATTAGCAGCACATGATCCGGTTTGTTTCTTACTGACATACTTGAACCGTTTAGGGCTCTGTAGTCTTCTGTCCTGCTGTCTAGACTCCTCCACCAGCAATGTCCTAACAGGCTCAGCTAGGAATAGGAGAGTGGTTATACGTCTCACTGCTGTTGAATCACCCACAACCTAACCAGGAAGTGGTAGCTTGAAACTGGCTGAGAAGAGCAGGCTCTATGAAACTGCATGGTGAGAATACCCCTTTAACGCATATAAAGTCTTAATTTGATCCAACAACTCTTTCTTGGTGCATTATTTTTTGTCAATTAATGCATGCACGCGCACACACACAACACACACACACATATATATATATATGTCATACATATACACACATAGTAGGTTGCAGTAGTATTCATACCCCTTGAATTTCCTCATTTACAAACTTCATAGCTACAAACTAAAATGTGTTTTATTGATATTTTATGTGATAGAGCTAAACAAAGTAGCAGGTATTTGTGAAGAAAATATGTGCTTTTCCAAATATTTGCGAGTTAAGAAAACTGAAAAGTGTGATATGCATACCTATTCAGCCCCCTATTCAGCCACCTGTACTCAGTGTGACCAATTGTCATAATAAGTCACTGAATTAGTAAGTAGAGTATATACAATATGTATGTAATTTATTCTCAATATTACTACAGCTCTTTTGTGAAGGTGTTTCAGGTATGTTAGAGAACATTGATGAAAAAACAGCATCATGAAAACCAAGGATTACACGAGACCGCTCAGGGTTAACGTTGTGGCAAAGTGAATTGCAGGGTTAGGCTCTGTTCAATCTCTCTGTAAATGGAAGGGAGTATGGCACAACTGCTAACCTACCAAGAAATGACCTTTCACCGAAACTGATAGCCCGGACAAGGAGTGCACCAGTTAGAGAGGCAGCCAAGAGACCCAAGGTCACTATGGAGAAGCTGCATGAATCTGCAGCTCTGGTGAGAGACTCTGTCCTCCAGAGAACTCCACAAATCTGTAGTTTCTGGAAGAACAAAGGTATGTTTGATGTCCAACTTTTTGGTCTGAACATGTGGAGGAAAGCCAACACTGCACATTACCCTGAACACTCCATCCCTATTGTGATGCCTTGGTTTGGCAGCATCATGCTGTGGGGAAGCATATGCTAAATAGTTGCAGGTCAAATGTATATACGAGAGCCAGTATAATTGTCTATAAAATGATGGTAGTCTCATGTTCAAAGCTATAGTGGATGATGGGATATGGATCCTGAAAGTCAAACGTTCAAAACATTGTTACCCTTTTGCTTGTCGGTGTAAGTATTGAAGATGTCACAAATTCTCTAATTCTATTTCTAAAGGTGCTGTTGACATGAAATTCTCACCAGATTTCAGTAACAACCCATCCAATCTACACAGGCAAAGAAATCAAACCATAGAGGTCCATAAATTATTTGTAATATTGAGAAATGACGCAGAGAAAAAGTGTTGAACACATGAAGAAAGAGGTGCCAGAAGCCATAGAAAGTCATGACACCAGCTGAAGTCTTTCAGTATTTACAAAGCAATCCTGCCACTTAGTGAAAAATAGTAGCTAGTTCAACTGAGCCTATATAAAGGTGTCACTTTACCAAGGTGAAACATGAAACATCTCATGATGGATAAAGCCAGTGAGCTGTCTCCAGACCTTCAGAACCTTATTGTTGCATAACATACCGATGGCATTGGTTACAGATGGATTTCTTAAAGGGGTTTTGCCACGATGTAATGGTGACGTGGGATCCTCCAAATGGGTATTTAATCACTTTTCTAAAGATATGTGATTACAAAAAGTGAAGCCTCTGAGAGCTACAGCCTTCCTTACATGCCCTTAGTTACTTAAAAGTTTACATTAGACACGACCAACAGCTGACAGGAGCTGATCTGGCTGCGCTTGCGTTGCCTGCACTTTTTATCTGATAACAGGGAACATGAAGGAGCTGGCAAGGGACTGTGGAGAAAAACCAGTGAATCAGCCCTGTGTCTTTTGTATATAGAATCCACTGGTTGTAATCTAATTATTTCAGTAAACATTGCACACGCTCCCTGCTTCTTGGCTGTTCTCACCCCCACCCCCCCACCCCTTGTGAGGCTTCTTGCTTTGTTTATAGTCTCTTCTGAGCAGATTAAGAGGTAAGGAAGTCACTTCTTGGCAAAACCTCTTTAACTACTGAAGGTTGTGATGAGCACTGTTTGCGCCATAATCTGGCAGTGAAAGAAAATTATTTTACAATAAACCAGCCATGACCAGGTGCTAACCACAAGATTTGAGACACAGAAGTGAAAATAGTTATCAGAAAAGTTTTCCAAGAGCCACAAACCACCTGTGGCGAGCTGGGAAGACCTGGAATCAGTAGGTACAATTGATTCACAGAAAATAAGTAATGCACTCAACCTCCGTATTCTGTATGCATGATCACCGTGCAAGACTCCACTGCAGAGCAAAAAGCATGTTCAAGCGCTCTGGTTGCTATGGGCAACATAGAAAGTCTTAGGCTATGTTCACACTGCTTATTTGCGGGGGGGGCCAGCACCTCGCTGGCCCATAGACTTTCATTACCAGCGGCGCGTATACGCCGCTGGTAATTCACATGTCACTTATCTCCCCCCGCGGCGGATTCGCTGAGCAGGGAGAGGAAACGAATCCATAGTTCTCTATGAGAACTGTGGCTTACCGTAATGACTGAGGCGCATTCCAGCCGTAATTCGCGCACTACGGCGCGTAATTACGGACTGAAATATGTCCCATTTTAAGCCGTGTGAACATAGCCTTAGACCTCGACAGTTTTTATACATGTCCCCCTTAAAGTTTGTTCAAAAACATTTTGGCAAACCTTTGAAATGCTGGGATAATTTAGTCTGTGTAAATGAGGCCAAAATTTAACTCTTTGGATGCCATAATACACACCATGTTTGGAAGACAAAAGTCACTGCAGATCACCCCAAAACCAGTATACCAGCAGTGAAGTTTGGGGTGGGAATATCATGGTGTGGATCTGTTTTTCAGCATATGGCACTGGCAAACGTCATGTAATTGAAGGAAGGATGAATGGACAAATGTACTAAGACAATCTACTGCCATCTACCAGGGTAATGAAGATTAAAACGGGTGGACATTTCAGCGAGACAGTTCTCAAACACACAGCCAAGGAAACTCTCAAATAGTTTGAGAAAGAAAATGAAGCTGATAATGACCAAGCCAATCACCTGACCTGAATCCAACAGAAAATCTATGGAAGGAACTAAAGCTCAAAGTTTCATAGATGGAGGCCACGGAACCTTAAAGGGGTGTTCTGGGACCTAACAATGGTCGTTTGTCAGTCGGGGCATGCGTAAAAATAGAAGATAAAACTCATACTTGCCTCCCCGGATGGTCTCCTTCAGTCCTGTCTGAACAAAGGCTTATGTACGAAGTATTAAATAAATTTCAGTACTTTTTCCTCTGTGTCACTTCTCATTATTATGTATAACGGACTTTATAGACATCTATGATTTGATTCCTTTGCCTGTGTGGATAGGATGGGTTGTTACGACATATGGTGAGAATTTCATATAGCACCTTTAGAAAAATATTTGCGTAGAAAAAGTGAGTGGTATATTATCCTGCAAGTAGGCCATTTAAGTTGTAGCCTGCAATTTTTATTTTCTCATCTCAAACAATTTAATGAAACAAAAGCCAACAGTGGAAGGTTTAAACCATCAAAAAAGTCAGTGTCTCAATAACGTGTCATGTGGCCTTCAGCATCAACTACAGCTTGACAACTACGTCTCATGCTGTTCACAAGTTGACTGCTGTTTTAACTAGACACACCTGCCTATACTGTACTACCACCACCACCAAAGGCTTGTCTGGTGAAGACCGTGGCTGGTGCATAGCACTTTCCTTGACGTCAGAGACGTCTTCAGCATTATTGTTGGCCGCCATTTATGCACAGAGCGAATTGACTTTCATCACTGAACAACACTGAGGACCACTGATCCCTTGTCCATCATAGATGTTTCCTGGCCAATGCAAGATGATGGCTGTGTCTGGTGTTGTGGTAAGGTACCATTGCCGGTCGACTAGCACGCAGGCCAGGCTAATGTAAATGGTTACAAATGGTCTGACGTGACACTTGGGTGCCTCTCACCTCCCCTAAAAGTGCCTCGAGTGTTACAGCATTTATCATCCGGTTCCACAGGGCATTATTTACAATGAAGCGGTCATCAGTATGTGATGTAGCCAAAGGATATCCACTTCTTTGCCTTTGTGTGACTCTTCCCATCTTTTTGTGTATATGTTACAATCTGCTGATGACCCCCTGTGACACTCTAAGCTCCATGGCCACTTTTGTCTGAAAGTATCCTGCTTGAAGCCTCGCAATAGCAAGGTACTGTTGATCAATGGTAAGGTATTGTCTTGATCTTATTGTGTCAAAACAGCACGATGAGGAATACTGTTTAAATCCCAATTCAAATTGATCCTGTAAATATATTGGGCAATTCAGGGATCAAACACCTGTTGTGAATTTTGCCATTAAACTCCTTGATGGAGATCACAAGCTGTGCAACAAGTACTGAAACATTGAACAGTTGGACATGTGCATTCTAAAGTTGAGATGGTCTAATTTAGTGCATTAAAAAAAAAAAAAAAAATCCTAAAATTTCAGTATTTTCATGTTTTAAAATGGCGCAGACATGGTCCAGACCTAAATCTTTGATAATTGCTGTTCACAAACGTTCGCCAACCAATCTGACAAGCTATTTTGAAAGAGGAATGCCCAAAAATTCCAGCCTCTAGAGGTGCAAAGCTGGTAGAGACCTACTCCAATAGACTTGCAGCTGTTAGTGTAGTTAAAGGGGGGCTGAATACTTATGCACGCCACACTTTTCAGTTTTGGGGTTATGAGGATGGGGTTATGCCAGGATCGTACAAAGAAAGTTAGATATAAGTGGTTTAAGTGTGTAAAGTTCAAAAGGTTATTAATTATCCCTGGTCTGATTTGTAACTAGTGATCAGCCCTGAAGATAGTTCTCTTAATTCCCAGATGCTTTGCAGACTAAGTATGTCTTTAAACTAATGCATGATTGTAGGAGGTTGTGGATTACTATTTTTGCAGCAATAAAATAAGATTATGTTCAAGTTCCCTTTAGATACATGGATAGGGATTGGTATTATAAAAAGGAGGAGAGCGTTGGTTTTGTTCCCAATCTCTATTCTCTTGATAAGCTTTATTTAGTGGACACTGCCATCAGAAATCTATCTATCTCAGCAACCTATTGTCTGTTTGCTGCCTGCTGTAAGGAAAGATGTAATCTACAAGATGGGCCTCTTTATAAGAATGGATGGAGTGACAATGTCAGTGACAGTTCTATTGTGCTTCTCAATGGCTTTAGATAAATTTTGCCCAGTTTGACAGGGCATTCACAAGTGGAGAAATTCAGGGAAAAAAAATCTACTTTTCATGCAGTTACCACATTGCATTCGTATTGTGTTTTAAAGGTCAAAGAAGTAGCCCATGTGAAAAATTGCTTATATTTTTACAGCAAATTTGTTCTGTTTTTATGATAGTTATTTTCAGGTAAAACATTTATAAAACATTCCAGCTGCCTCAAATCATATTTGAAAAGTGTGCCAATTTAGGCTATGTTCACACGGCTTAAATTGGGACTTATTTAGGCTCGTATTTCGCATCGTATTTGCGGATGAATACGAGGCAAGATACGTCACAGTGATTACAGTAATCCACAGTTCTCATAGATGGCTATGGATT
Organism: Phyllomedusa bahiana; assembly: GCA_025379985.1. Taxonomy (NCBI): domain Eukaryota; kingdom Metazoa; phylum Chordata; class Amphibia; order Anura; family Hylidae; genus Phyllomedusa; species Phyllomedusa bahiana. Next base: position 82,230 of record JAODAL010010797.1, on the reverse strand, counting down.
ACGCCTCCTCTCTCTGCTCGCACAATATGCCGCAGGGGGAGATAAATACATGTCTATTACTAGTGGCGAATACTATAGAAAAGAGTAAACTATAGTGCAGAATGTTCTGCTGTGGGTTTGAAATAAGCAATTAGTAAAAGACTGAAGTGACATGTCATTTGTGTGATGCGGAATCAAGTCAGAGTTAGTGCCAAACAGCTGAGACTTGGATTAGTCCTCTTAAAATGGGGCTTATTGGGCTAAGACAGAGAATGTGACCTCTGTTTCTGTAAGTGGTACAGGACCTGAGACCTTCTTTGTGATAGTAAGTGCCTTTAATTTAAAGGATATAATTCTCAGGTTGGCCATAAGGTGTCATCATTTGGCAAAAAATGAGAATACAGGGACTTCAAAAACGTACCCTCAAATCTTTCAAAGTACATTTGTGCCAGCATAAAGAACAAATATCTTCAAACCAAAAAGAAACCACAAATTAAGCCTAGTATGAAATTACAAAGCAGTAATATTCTAAAGGACAGTATCACAGCTGCATTAGTTAAGCATATATAGCTTTAACCCCTTATTGACTGAGCCAGTTTTGAACTTCCTGACAAAGTCCCATTTTTAAATTGTTACTTTATTTAGGAATAACTTTTTGATACTTTAAGACTTCAAAAATTTCTGTGTAAGACAGATAGGTAAACCACACAAAATAGTTTATAACTAGCATCTACCATATGTCTACTTTATATTTACATTATTATATTTTTATTTCATTTTTTCAAGAAAATTCTCAGCAGATTTTTTCAGGATCTGTCCAGTTCTGATATAACTTTGAGGGGCCTGAATTTTAGATACCCCCATAATTGACTTATTTAAAGTATTCAAAACCACATTTACTAACCCTCTAGGTGTTCCACAGGAATTCAAATAAAGTGGAGGTAAAACCTTCTTTTTTTTTTTTTTGCAGATTTTCAATTTTTATCCATTCACAAGAACACAGTAGACGTTACCAGTAAAAAGCAACTCCACATGGTTTCCCCCAGTTCTGCTGTTTTTACAGATATGTGGCCCTAGTGCACTATTTGACTCCCCCACAAGCCTCAGAGTAAGGGGCACCTACTAGATTTTTTAGTCTCATTTGCATTACAATTTTTTTTAGGCACCATCTGAAGTATTCAGAAAGTGCTAAAACACCCCTAAAAAGGCTTAATTTTGGAAGCTGCACTCAAGGAATATATCCAGGGGTGTAATGCGTATATTGACCCCCACAGGTGTTTCACAAATATTTTTTAGTGTTCGGCTGTGAAAATGAAAAATGTTTTCCAGTAATATACAATTTTAGCTGAAAAAGTTACTGCTATGTAGTTTCTTCCAAGTACAGCAATACCCTATACAGGCAGTCCCTGACTTACGTCGTTCCAACTTACGTCTGTCCCCTAGTTACGAACGGGAACCGGGAAACGCCTATACCTGCCTATGGGGGACATACCTGCCTATGGGGGACATACCTGCCTATAGCTACCTATGAGGGACATACCTGCTATGGGACTACTGCTATAGCTACCTATGGGGGACATACCTGCCTAAGCACCTATGGGGGACATACCTGCCTATGGGACATACGCTATAGCTACCTATGGGGGACATACCTGCCTATGGGGGACATACTTGCCTATAGCTACCGATGGGGGACAAACCGGCCTATGGGGGACATACCGGCCTATAGCCACCTATGGGGGTCATACCTGCCTATGGGTGGACATACCTGCCTATAGCTACCTATGGGGGAAATACCTGCCTATGGGGGGGACATACCTGCCTATGGGGGGAATCCCCCTTTGCCTATGGGGGGGACATACTTGCCTATAGTCCTATGGGGACATATCCCCTATGGGGGACTCCCCTTCCCTATACCTGTTGGGGGAAAACCTCCCCTATGGGGGACAAAACCTGCCTAAAACCTTTTGGGACCTATACCTGCCTATGAGGGACATATACCCCCCTAAAGTGTAGGGGGTTTATATACCTGCTAGGGGGACATTACCGCTTTTACACCCCCTACCCCACATATACCCCATAACAGAAATAAATAATTGGTTCCGACTTGCATACAAATTAACTTAAGAAACGAACCTACGCCCCCTAACCCATATTAACCCGGGACTCCTTTTATTACTTAAACCCGCGTTTGGGGCATGGCAGGCGTACAAGAAAGGGAAACCCAAAGTACCTTAGGGTTTAAAAACCTCCAATCTCACCCTGCTTGGGAATCAGAACCCTTAGGAATTCATCAGAGGCTATTTCCAGGTGTTTTTTTTTTTTTTTTTTTTTTTTTTTTTTTTTTTTTTTTATAACCTGGAGCTGTGAAAATGGGGGGGAAAAAACCCCCGAAATTTAAAGGGTTTTGTTTTTTGGGGGGAGGGGTTATTTTTCATTGGTTCAGTTTTGGGGCTCATCAAGGATTTTGGGAGATGGGATGAATAAAATGCAGCAATACTGGTAGTATTTTTTTTCTTTTTTACAGTGCTCACCATGCAGTAAAAAATGTTAGTTTTACTTCATGGGTCGATACAATTACAGCGATGTATATATATATTTTTTTTAGGTTGTTGCACTTTACACAAAAAAAACTTTTTGAAAAAATTATGTATGCATTGCATAATATCTATGCATCTTCTGACAAATTGTTTTAATTGGTAACACTTTGGCACTTGTATTATTTTTTTATCGCTTTTTATTCTATTTTATATGCTGCAGGATGAACCAAAATTGCATTGTCTTTTCTTTTTATGGCGTTCATCATGTGGTTAAATAACGCAGCAAAATTATAGGCTATGTCCTTACGCAAACAATAATACTAAGGGGGAAAATGAATAAAAAGGGGTTTTCGCCCGTTTTCTGAGTAAAGCGCCTCCCGGCCCCAAACCCGCTGTCGGGCGCAGGGATGCGGTTTGGCCAGCGTTCGCCACTTTCACTGGCCCCCAGAAGGGGGGGGGGAATGGGGCGGTGTGGGGCCGGGGGAGGGGGTTTCCCGGGGGGGGGACGCCCGGCGCGCTCGAAAAAACCCCCAGGCATGTACGTGGGGGCTGCCAAAGGGGCCGGGCAATGCAGCGGCTCGGGTCCGACAGTCAAAACCCAGTTTTTTTTTTTAAAAAAGCTCCCGGCGGCGGCGAATGAACAAGATCAAAAAATGCGAGGGGGGAAAACATGTCAGAAAAGAGTTAAACCCCAAAAATAAAAATTATAAAAAAAAAAAAAATTTCCAAAATCTAGAACGGGGCAATATCAAGAATTTGGATATTGGAAAATTTCCCCGGGGGAAAATCATAATTCAAATTCTGAAAACTATTCTCATTTGGTCGGCCCAAAGCCAGCCAATCAAATAGGGGTTACGTGAAAAATTATAATCATGGAGAACGATTTACCCCAATCAAATAAAGGGGGACATTTTTAAAATACAGTAAAAAAGCAGAAAAGGCTGATTTGGTTAGCTAGCGGGGGGTTGGTATCTCAGCCCAAACAAATAGGACACAGGGACCATTTTTTTCCCAGGGAATTTTGAACCAATCAAAATCCAAGGGGGGACAGTTCAAAATACATAAAAATACAGAAAAAGCCGTTGGCTGAGTAGCGGAGGCTTGCCTACCCCCCTCAGACGCGAGTACTTTTTTTTCCCCTTGTAGTCTAGGGGATGGGCGCAATGCAATCTCGGGGTCCACCATCGGCATGGGTATGATTAAAAAAAAAGCATTTTTATTAAGTGTAAAACTTATCAATAAAAAGCTGAAAACCCCTTTTTAAAAAAAAATCCCGTTAAATTCCAACAACGCGTTTTTTCGCCCCAACCGGCGCTACATAAGGAATTGAAAAAGAGGACTTTCCCCGGGGGAAAACAGTAATTCAAATTGTTAAGCTATTCTGATTGGTGCCCAAAACCCGCCAATCGAATAGGAGCTGTGGCCCATTAATCCTATGGAAAATATGACCAATCACATTCAAAGGCGGGGACAGTTCAAAATACAGTAAAAAGGCAGAAAAGAGCTGATTTTGAAGCGGCGGGGCTCGCCCATTTACCCAATCAAGCTGAGTACTTTCTCAATTTAGGGGAAAAGAAATGCAAAAGGAGCTTTTTTTTGTGATTGCAAAGTTAAAAGAAGCGCTTTTTTTGGGACCAATGGGAGAGCGAGCGACGTTTCCTTGGGTTTTCTAATGCAATCTGAAATAAAACGTACATGGCCAAAATCAAAAAATAACACTACAAAGTTGTCCGATGTTAATAAAAAGAATGATAAAAATGGGGGGAACGAACAAAAAAATTTAAAACAATAAAAACAGGGTTTTTTCTTTATTTTTGTTACACCCCCAAATATTGATCCCTTTGGGTAACGGAAATAAAAAAATCTGATTTTATTGATAGAATTTTTTTTTTCGTTTACCCCCATATTATTATTCATTTATAACACATCGGGACAATTCGGCAGTATTACATTTTATTTTCCCCTGTACAGTTTTATTTTTAATTGATTAGAAAACCCTAGGAGCGTCGCTCGCCTCCCATTGGCCAAAAAACCGCCCTCTTTTTTAAATTCGCCAACCAAAAAGAGCTCGCTCTGCTTTCTTTTCCCTAAACTCTATGAGAAAGTGCCGTGCCTGATTGGCTAAGCTGGACGGCCCCCGCCCCCTTCAACCAATCAGCTCGTTTCGCCTTTTTACTGTTTTTTTGAACTCCCCACCTTTGAATATGATTGGTCAATATTTCCCCAAAGGGAAAAAGGGGTCCCGCGCCCTTTTCTGATTGTAAAATACTCCTCCTAGAATTAAGGGGCCACGCCGCCCTATTCTGTTTGGGCGGGTTTAGCCGACCAATCAGAAACTTAAAAAATTTTTGAATTACAGTATTTCCCCCCGGCAATTTTCTCTATTGAAATTCCCTTTTAGTACCCATTCTGGCGACAAACCGTTTTTTTTTTTTCGGGATTTTAACTGATTTTTTTTTAGAAAGGGTTTTAGCTTTTATCTGATAATTTTTTACATTAATAAAAATGATTTTTTTATTCAACCCATGCCGCACGGCGCTGAGCGCCGGGAATTGAAATTGCGCCCCATCCTCCATAGACTACGGGGGGCAAATACTTGCGCCTGTTTGGGGCTGGTATACCCAACCCCCTCGCTAGCTCAACCAATCAGCTCTTTTCTGCTTTTTTATGTATTTGAACTGCCCCCGCCTTTGAATTTGATTGGCAAAACTTCCCCAAAGGGATATTAAGGCCCTTTGTCGCTCCTATGCTGATTGGTCAATTCTCCTCCATAGTTTTATAATGGGTCTTTGTCGCCCCCTATTCTGATTGGCTGGTTTTTTGCTGACCAATGAGAATAGCTTCCCAGAATTTGAATTACTGTATTTTCCGCAATTCCCTCTCTTTTTGCAATTCCCGATGTAGCGCCCTTTCTCGCAACAAACGGTTGTTCGGTATTGAATTGATTTATGTTTATAGAATGTTTGAGCTCTTTTTCAGAGGATATTTTACAACTAATAAATTTTTTTTTTTTTTATTCATACTCCATGCCGCACGGCGCTGAGAGCTGAGATTGCATTGCGCCCATCTCTCCATAGACTACAATGGGAGAAGTAGCTCGCGCTCTGATTAGCTGGGATAGCCAAGCCACCGCTAGCTCAACCACTCGGCTCTCTTCTACATTTTTACTGTATTTTGAACTGTCCCGCCTTTGAATTTGATTGGCCAATAGTTCTCCATGGGTTTTAATGGGTCTCTGTCGCTCCTATTCTGATTGGCCGAGATAGCCAAGCCCCCGCTAGCTCAGCCAATCAGCTCTTTTCTGCATTTTTACTGTATTTTGAACTGTCCCGCCTTTGATTCTGATTGGTCAATAGTTCTCCATAGGTTTTAATGGTTCACTGTCGCACCTATTCTCATTGGCCGTTTTTCTGCCGACCAATGAAATAGCTTTCAAAATTTTTGAATTACTGTATTTCCCGGATATTTCCAAAATCCTAATTCTTGAATTAGGATATTTGGAAAGTGATTTTGTTTTATGTATTTTTTAGGTTTCAGCTCTTTTTCGGAGAATGTTGAACGCCTTTATAAAGGCGATTTGTGATTCATACTCCGCACCGACATGTGGAATTTCTCCTCGCTGTTTTCCAGCCTGTCTCGCATCGGAACAGATTTTCGGCGCAGTCCCGCACAGCGCCTAAGTCCCGCACTGCACCCCACACACTGGCGAGGCGCGGCGGACTTTTCCCCGCATGTATGAGTGCACCTCCTCGGACGGCGAATCTTTGGCGCAGCCCCGCTCTGCGCCAAAGTCCCGCACTGTGCCTAACACACTGGCGAGGCGCGGCGGACTTTACATTGTATGTATGAGTGCGCCCTGGCCCCGACATAAATCAGGCGTAGATTTCGCCGGAAAACCGGCGGAAAGGTGCGCCCCGACGTGGCGAGCTTCATACATGTCGCCCTAAATGTGTACTTTTTATTTTTGATCTTTGGGTCGATTGAAAAGGGTGATGGTATGTTTTTTTTACTTTTTTTTTCCACGTTTTATTTTCACTTGTCCCCACTGAGGACATTGTATTGTCAATCACTATCCCTGTCCATTTTCCCCACGCACAGCCAAGGATGGTGAGGTCACAGGCAACTCTGAAGCCTTTGCGATTGCGCAGTGGGCCTGCTGATGCGGTACTTTCCCTTTGCTGTCATGGTCGCAATTGACTGCAACATCTATGGGGTTAATCAGCCACAACCGCCTTTAAGCGCCGTTCACGACCAGTAGCACATGAAGCCTGCAATATGCAGCTGGTTTCATTCACCGTTAGTGCAGGATCTGCTGTAACCAGTTCCTGATCTAGACCCCCTTTACACACCTTCCTGACAGGTACATTTTCATTTTCTTTAGTCCACATGAGTTAAACGATGTAATGCTTTCTTGCACTTAGTACTAATTAATTTTTCTTTTTTCATGATCGGTGAAGCTTTATTTTTAGGAACTTTTTATGTTTTTTAATATCTAGGAAAATGGAAAAAGTGTAAGACATATAATGTGAGAATAATATATTTTGTTAATGACAAGATAACAGATCTATGATGACTGTGAGTAGTTTGTTTTTAGATGACTGTCTTTATCAATATTAATATTATTCTGGCTTAATTTAACGCATCTAGGTGCAATCAGAAAATATTATTCACTTTAGGACTTCACAGCAAACTAATTATAAAAGAAAGTGGAGATTTATTCATATTCCTCAATTATATTACAAGTTACAAAAACAAAGTGCATAACAAAATAGGCATTTACATTACACTTTTTGAGTGTATGTGTATAGAATGTGTGAGCGAATACCCATCCTTCATTCGGAGGCCAGAATAGACTACATGGCTGCTTCTACACATCCACATGGTGTGACCTTTTGGCAAGGTTTGTTGGCTCCGCCCCCTGGTTACACAGTTGGCTTCCCCAAATTCCACCTTATATTCATTTCTTCGTGTGGGCGTAGCTCTAAATTGGCTGATGCAATGTTAGAATACCATTTGTGGAATATAGTTAAATGTACCAGGCCCAGCCCTCTATTCAACTCCACCTTATCGTTGTCATTGGCTAATAACTCCCTAACCAGATCTGACCATCCTACTAGTCCTACTAGTCATCCAAAATAGCAATTCAAGCAACTTTCTTTATACCTATGAATGCATGTGTGTGCAAGTGTTGTTTTTGACCTTGTGTGGCAGACAGTCCCATGTTTCTGCCACTGAGTGGAGCTATGTAGGAGATCTACAAGCAGCACGCCACCAAGGGTACCTGGCCTTGGTGGGTTAGGAGCCAGCCATATATGATGTCAGCCACAGTAAGCGGTTGGCAGCCATCTATAGTTATTTCTGGGTCGGCTCTTATCGGGAGTAGACAAGGTTTTGGGTGGATGTCTACTTCCCGTTTTCCAGGACAGGTTTTTGGCAAGTCCCTGAAGACCTGTAAAAGCCTGCTGCTCCAGGTAATCAGGGGGTGTGGTTTTGCTGCCTGAAGATTGGAGCAACGCTGAGCCATGGAAGATGCTCTTATCCCCAGGCTTGAGAAAAGCCTGTACAAGTGTGTTTTGCTGCTGGACGTTGGGTCCAGACCACGTATAGAGAGGGACTGCATAAGAGCTTAGTCAGTGGCAAGACGGCTAAGGAGTTTGTTTTATGTGTTTATTTTCCTGTGCCCTGGCTAATAAAGCTGGCTGAGGCCAGTGTTAAACAAAAGCTTGTGTGAGAGTGCCATACATTGATGTGCCAACCGTTCTACCAAGGACGGTGATCCTGCGAGCTCAACTCACCCCCAGGCCGAGCCATGATGGCGGCCAAAAGTGAGTAAAGCGTCACATAGTTTATTAGACATGTGTATTATAATTGTTGTGCATTATCAGTTATATTTTAACATGAGGGTAGGACCTAAATTGAACTCTCAATATACCATTTTATAATGTCAATATATAGATAATTTCAGTTTCATCAAAATTAAGAGTGTTAAAGGGGTTGTCTCACTACATTGATTCATCTTACCTCAGTCCTGTTGTCTTGGTTTCAATTTGAATTCATGGGCATGTTACTGGCATCCACTAGGCTGCAGTAGAAGCCAGGCCTGTAGCTATAGCAACGAGTGCTGGCAGCCTATCCCAGGATAGATCAAACAGGTCTGTAGCTATAGTAACCTGAAGAGCTGATGCAGCCCATACAAGAGGGGATATCTCAGAATAGTAAGGACATATATTGCAAAGTGACGTGTTTTTACAAGATCTTTAACATAAAAAGTAATCCTTGTAGTGAGACAACCCATTTAATAATGAATGTTATGGTAAACTGTGATAAAAATAAAAGATAAACTGAACCTAATCTTACAATGGCAACTTCTTATTTTACAGTGTAGATCCTTTTAAAACATGTACAGTCTCTCTAAAATCTTCTTGATTTTCCTTGAGATAATAAAAGTCCATCTGCAGAAGATAAACGATCATAGTCCATACATGATATTTATATCATTCGTTAGCACCCAGGCCCCTTCTTATTTTTCCTTTTTCGGTATAATATCTGCCTTGTTGTTGTTGTTTTTTCATGGGCTTTGTGGGTTTTGCTAATTTCTATATGAGTTTGCCAAGAAGGGAGTTAAAAATGCCTTGGAGAGTAGGGACTATGTCTCGAGTTCAGACTGCTTTCAGTAAGCCTTGCAACCTAGTGTTTTTCCTAATGGAATTTTCCAAATCATATAGATGATTGGCAAATGTTTGTTGTTAAGATCCTTGGTCTTCAGGCTTGTAGGTTGGTAATCCATTGCTGCAAGAAAGCTTTAAATCAATTTTCTGTACTGTGTCCTAGACTTAACAGTGTGTCAATTTGACACTCTTAAACTTATTTGCAAGGATATGCATGTCTTGTTTGGATGGCAGCAGAGACCGCAATGCACAAAGCTCTGGATGGCGTTTAAGCATCTTAAGTGAAACATCAAGTGGAGTGAGTCTGTGAGGCCCTGTGACATTTGTGATATCTTTTTTTCTCACTTTGGAATTCAGGGGTGTATACCAGTTCCTGTGGGACTAGTTTTCCATGTTTATGGTCCTGGGATGGAAGTTTCATTTCTAGGCTTGTGTAGGGTTAATAGACTGCTTTGCAGCTGGTGTGCTGGTGACCGATCGAGCACATTGGTTTCCCTTTTGCATAGTTCACAAAAATTTTAAGATCTTATAATGGATAGTGCGGTCCCCTGTTCTTTGTGGAGAGCTTCAGTGAAGTCTCATAGTAGTTCTGTAATGGTGGCTGCTTTTTCTGAATGTTATGAATGTATGGGAGGTGGTCTGCCGAGGGTCTACTCCAACCTTCAGTGCTCCACCTCCTTGCTGGTGACTGTATCTGTTGATAGGGAGTTTGGCAGGGTCAGAGATCTTGGCTCCTCTGAGGCAGCAAGGAGAGCTGCTTTCTGATGAGAGCTACTACTGTGGAGACCATATACAGTGGTTCCTTGGTAAAAGTCCTATTTGGACTCAAAAAAATGTTTGGTATAAAACTCGAGATGGCTTAGATATGCATGGCAGCAAAGGCTCAACAGAAGCTCGGCACAATTTTCAGCTGGTTATCTCACGCTAGCATGAAGGATTTAGCAGCTTGTTGCTTCCAGAAGTGCTGTTCTGCTTTGGCTGCACACAGACCTTCTAAGCAGCTTCTATTATCAAGCACTATCGGTCCTCACATAAGTGCCATACTTTTATAGCTGCCGTCTCCCTCACATCTTTACACTGGATCCTCTTACTTCCTGCTCCAGCTTACTTGGGGAATTGACTGCACAGTAGCCTGCTCATTGTGAGCATGCAGCAGTGTGTATGAGGTGGTTTGGGATTCTGGTATACCTCTTACCTTCCGGCAGAACTGCCATCTTCTACCCTCTTCAGAGTTACCTTGATCTAACTACTAAAACAGTCCCCTTGCGACTGGCTACAGCTCACACTTCCTGCTGTAACAGCTTCATCCAGGTTGCCTTTGAAGAACGTGAGTAGTATTGTGGATGATGCACAATAATCCTATTGTTATTATAGGAGAAGTTTAATTATTTTCCCTTTATTTCCTAAGGGAAAAGTTTGTTTGGTTTATGTCCAGTTTGGCATAAATCTATCTGGAATGGATTAATGATTTATACCTAGGTACCACTGTACCACCTTTTTCCATGCACAGTTGAGTTCTTATTTTGTCGTCCTTTGGTCTCCTGATAGTGCTGTATTCCCCTGATGGTGACTGTCCTGTTTGGAACATCAATCATCAATTCTTCTGACAAGATTACTAAACCTACTTTCTCATCTTATAGATGTTTGCTTTGCATGGTAGCGCTCGGGTTATTTTTATTTCACCGGTGTTCAGATTACGTTTTAATACAGGAGTAACATTTATATTTTGTGTGCAGTGAATGTCCCCTTTAGTTTTCATCAACACTTTATTGTAGTGCTTAGTAGTCTTAATACATTATTTTGTTATGAAATTTGAGGTGTGTACTTTTGACTAAACATACTTCTATAGCACTTATTTCAAATAGCTCACAAATTGTCAAGAAATTTAACTGTGTTAATTTCATAAGACTTGAGCCTCCAGTGTATAGAGTCCAACTTGGTCTGAATTTTTAATGTTTATTGTGGACTATTTGCAGTGTTTCCTGCCTCACAAACAGGTTATGTTTGGTTCTGGCTTCAGGCATCTTACCCATGTTGCTGGTTGCCAGCTAGACCATAGGCAAACAGCCCTACAGCTACCGATGCCATGGAGTTCAGGCTGCCTCAGTCACATGCATTTAGCAGCAGCATAACAACTAAGATGGCGGCTTAGTCATCATGCTGCCGCTAAATGTATCTGCCAGTGTAAAGTATTCAACAATTGAGTCGCTTGCGTTGTCATCAGGCTACTGCTGTGACCCAAAACAGGCAATTTTTAGTGGCTCTTTAGGAGTCTGGAGCTGCAGTCTACCTTTCTGATGTAGCCCCGGCCTAGATTTATGGCATTCCACCCACCCTACAGCGGTTCCATTTGGACACCAAACTCTGTGGGAAAATTACAAATCCTTTCCTGCAACTTCAGCTGTTGTATGTTTAGGCTGTGGCCCTAGTTGAAGCTGCGGTCTAAATTATTGATAGTACTGGAAATATTTGCCCAGCTGACAAACTATCCTGCTGTTCCTGAGCTGTTTAAGTACTGGTACCCAATGTCAAACAGCCACTGTAGCCTCATTATATTTGGATTTAAAGTACAGTGGAGAGAGGGACAATACAGCTGACAGTGTCAATCTGGCACTTTGAATATGCAGTCATGTTGCCACATATCTGCTATTCCTTTGCTACAGGGATAGAGAACAAAGTCACTGTTCAGGTCCATGATGAATAAAATTTCAGTCTTTATTCAGACACATTAAAAAATTAACATCTTATCTGAACACAGCCTCCAACGTGCTAATGGTAGCAGCGTCTGTCCGACATGGTGTGCATGTCCACAGCTGACGTGTTTCGGACAAATAGTCCTTAATAGTCGCCTGAATTGAGCTTGGGTGAGCGAACTACAAATTTTTCGTTGTTTCCTTGCTTCAGGAATATTCCACAAGGCTGTAATTAAGTGCGTTCTCAGTTCCAGCACTCAAATGACTGGCAACGTTTTATTTATTACAACATTTGAAGTACAGTATACAAGTTAATTGTCGGGGTAGATAACATTTTTCAAAACTTGAGACCCATTTCATTGAGCATTCTCCGGATTGTTTTAGGCCCAAACGGACTTTTGTCGAGGTTATCTCTTAATAAAATCTCCACTGTACCTACCTGGATCATGAATTTGTATGCTGTATGTTGTAATAAATAACCTTTTTTTGCATGTAAAAATCATTGAGGCCTGTTGGAATCTTTTGATTTTTGACTAAGAAAAACATTCTACCACATACCAGTGTTCTCTACCCTAAATTTTTGCTTACTTATAATATGAACTATTGGCGGCTCTACACAATGGCTACCAAAAAGGAGCAAATCTAGCAATCCATTTTGTGGCTTAGTCCTGTTTAGCAGAGGTAGTAATTTATTTATATATATATATATATATATATATATATATATATATATATATATATATATAAAATATATATATATATATATATATATTCTTTCAGTAATTTAATAATATATATAATATAATACTTATGTATATATATCTGTAGATTGTTTTCATGATCTGGTAATTTTGCATGACAATCCTCTTAAAAGGTCACCTAAAATGTCAGCAGTATTGGCTGTTACCTAGCCTTTCAAGAAATAAATTACTAGGTTTAGATTTAAAAAAAAAAAAAAGATGGTTTGCTCCATAGAATTGCACCATATATAGAAAGCTTAATTTTTTTTCTATACAGCTATAGCATATATCTCTAACTCTTACTATGTTTAGTCTCTATTACTGCTAATTCTTGAGGCTGTACTGGATCCATCAAATGGATTCTGTGACTGATGGTCCCTATTGACTTATAACCGGTCTATTAGGGTTTTGTTAAGGTTTGTCATAATTGTGTAATCAGAGCGTAACCTAATGTAAATGCTATGACGTTGTGCCTTCTGAGTCGTACATATTCATATCTAGTCTACAATTTATGTTTACAAATTTTTTTTCTCTGTTTTGCTTGATTTCCTCATCTGTTTTTCACCAGGAAATAGACCAGGGTGATAAGGTAGGATATGGCAATGGGAGGCAATCCCAGCTACTTCAGCTTAGCGCAGTCTCATGCTGCTTTCATATAAGAATAAAATCTTCTCCTTTTAAATGGCTGAGCTGAACAGTTCATAACACTCATTTAGCAACTGGGCTTATGCTGTACTAAAAATTTCTTTTTTTTTTAATTTTTTTTTTACTGTGACTTTTTTTTGCATCCCATAATCCTCTGCTTAGTGCACTTTAATATGGACATAATACAACCAGTATTTTTATTTTATTTTTATTTTTTTTATAAACCCCTTTTTCTCCTCCTGGTTTCTATTGCTTGGGTCAACCTGGCCCAACATACTTTTTGTTGAGAAATTTGACAAACCAGTACCAAATATTTGTAGCTCTGCTATTTGTAGCTTAAAAGGTGGGGGTGCTTGTGCCCATATGCTCTAGTTACCATATAAATTATCTTTCTTTAGCCCCACCTGCATTAACAAATGTGCGCATATTAAATTTTGTAATGTGTGATTGGGTGAACAGTAAAAAAAAAAAAAAAAAGGTTTCCTGGTAACTAGCACATGGAGTGGTACTGGTTGGTCTATGGCACCTTTTCTCTCAGGTAAAAGGAATTGAAGTGTTAACATTCTCTTTTTATGAATTGAAAAACTTTTTTTCTGTTTTTATCTTTAATGCAGAAGCAAAAAAATATTGCTGGATCACTTGCATTCTGGATGGCAAATGCATCAGAGTTGCTAAACTTCATAAAGCAAGACCAAGATCTTAGTCGGATCACATTGGATGCTCAGGATGTTTTGGCACACTTGGTTCAAATGGCATTCAAGTAAGTATTACATTTTTTGGTTATATTCCATGTACATGATGGGTTGCAAAAGTAGTCATACCCCTTGACTTAAATGGATGTTAATCTTTTATGTGAGCACAAAGAGTGCAAAGAAATTGATAAATGCTTTTTTACAAATCCCCTTAGCGACCGCCCCGGTTTCTTTTCAAACCATTTCAACTGCAAAGGGAAAAGGTATGTTCACACGACCTATTTGTGGGGGCGTAATTGCGTTGCAATGCGCCCGAACTAAGCCGTGCAAATACCGTAAAATCATCACTCTCATTGAGTGCTATAACACAACGTATTCCCTGGCGCCCGTAAAAGGAAGTGACATGTTGGGGAATACTGAACTGAATAGGAGGCCAGGCCGTAGTGCTGTTCAAAGTACTCACTGGGTTTTATTTTTTTAAATTTTAGATCACAGACAAAGTGGTGGAACATATTGTAAATGAAACAGATTTGTATGCCACACAGTACACCGCAGATAAACCCTCATCTCATTATACTAAAATTTGGATTCCCACACATAGAAGCAAAATAAAAAAAAATGTTTTGGGTTTAACCCTTGACATGGGGGTCGTTTAAAAAAAAAAAAAAAAAAAAAACTTCAGTCTTACTGAGCATCAAATGCCATACATGCCACTCCATTTTTTTCCTGGTATGTCCCGAACCATGTATGAATGACTTAATCCATGTCATGATTGGCTGTATAAATTAAGGTCTTTTCTAAATTTCCTTAATGATTCTTTTTTCAGGAGCATATACCCATGAACAAAATTTAGCAGTGGATGAGTAGCTAATGAATGTTAACCCCTTACCTCCACAGCCGGTTTTGACTATGACAGCCCTATTTTTTAAATCTGACATGTGAAACTTGATGTGAGAATAACTTTTTGACAATTTTACCTATGCTTGTGATTCAGAGACTGTTTTCTCGTGATACATAGTGCTTTAAGTTAGTAAGAAATTTTGGTCCATACAGTAATTGTCTGTCTACTGTAGGTTGACATCATTTTTTAAATGTCATTATTTTTTACATTAGGAGGCTTAGAAATTTAGTAGTAATTTTTCACTTTTTTTAATCTGTTTTTATTGACAATAACACATTTTAATAACTATCATGGCCTGCAAGCAATGGTTAACCTATTATATGTATTTATATAATGTGTGTGTGTATATATTTCAAAATTTGAGACGCATTATCCGGATTGTTTTAGACCCAAACGGACTTTTGTCGAAGTTATCGATTAACAAAATCTCCACTGTACCTACCTGGATCATGAATTTCTATGCTGTACTTCAAATGTTGTAATAAATAAAAAAATTTTGCATATAAAAATCATTGAGGCCCACTGGAATCTTTTGATTTTCGACTGAGAAAAACAGACACTACCACATACCGGTGTTCTCTACCCTAAATTTTTTCTTACTTATACTATGAACTAATAATCAGAGTAAAATTTTTTTTTTCTATCAGGGCTGCCTTTTGACTTCTTATTGGTGGCTCTACACAATGACTACCAAAAAGGAGCAAATCTAGAAATCAACTTGGTGGCTTAGTTTTGCTTAGTAGTGGAAGTAATTTGACTGAGATATTTTATAATATATATATATATATATATATATATATATATATATATATATATATATATATATAGTCTCTCATGGTGACAACGAATATGACATGGGTATTGTATTCTTCATCATACAAGAGCATCCTGGTGGGGAGTATAATGGAGGTCGTATTTGTGTGGACAAGAGGTCTAGTCATCTTGAAGGCAGAAGGCATCATACATCTCCTACACATGGAGCATATTAGAAGCTGGTGTGGACGGTGTCCCCTACTGTGTGGGTAACCACACGCTGTCCTCGTCATTGTGTCCTTTAACAAAGAGAACATATAAAATGCTAGAACATGTAACAATAAGGGAGGGAAGGGAAACAGACATGGGTACCTACCTGCGATCCGGATGTTCAGCACATCCTGAAAAGGACCAGCAACCCAATGGACACCCATCTCGCAGGACTGCACTTGTTGTCAGAATGTCGAATTTAATTGATTTGACATATACCATGTGGTGAATTCAAAACAGTGTTTTATTTTTATTTTGATATGTGCGGGGAGGAGAGTAATAAAGGTGGAACATTTGAAAGAAGTGTCCTTCTGTAGTGCCATTTCAACCCAGTCCATTTGAAATATGTGAGACAATTTGTCTAAAAATAATTTTAGGGTTGGTGGGCTTGATTGAATCCAACACTAAAGGAAGGCCTTTCGTGACCCATCAAGAACCCCTGGTGTGGTGAAATATAGGACCTATGAGTGATCCTCAATGCCATTTCCCAATACACCATGGAGGATAAATATTTGGCCACTTGCGATAGGCCAATAAAGAATCGGGTGTCAGTGAGTCCAGCTTTACCGGTCCAGTATGCCATACCTTCCTGCATTTTGGAGAAATCAAGTGGTGTGCGGAGTAAGTTATAGAAGCTAGTAGTTAGGCGTTTTGTGTGTTGTGAGGTCGGCGTGTTCCGCAAAATTGGGTCATTCCAATCCCTTTCCCCCATATTCCCTATAACTTTCTGTACATAACTGCAAGCTTGGAGGTAGTTAAAGGGGTGGGGCTTCATTAAAAAAAAGTCGCATGATGTTTCTGTTCACAAGGTCTGCCACCCGTTGAATTCCCTGTGTGTGTCTTGTCTTAGATTGTGCAGGAGGTCTACCTTCATGGAATTTCTTGTTTTTAACCAAGGGCAAAAGAAGGGTATGATGTGGATTTAGTTTCAATATTTGTTGCGCTTTGGTCCAGGCTCGCCATGTAGATATGTATGATTTTTATGGAAGGTTTAAGAGACTGATCAATAAATAGTTTGGTATAAATTGTTGATCTAATAGTGTCAGCAAAGGTTATAATGTTGACTATCCAGTCCCTTACTATTCTGATCTGTGATGCTAGATTATATAAATGTATTTGTGAGAAATTTATGCCCCCATTTGAGTGGTTTTGGGCCAGGACAATCATGCTGGTCCTAGGTCTGCGGTTGTTCAAATAAAAGACCAAAATATTTTCGTGATCTTATTTCTTTCAGTTTGAGGCATATTGACAGAGTGTAGTAAATATAGAACTTTAGGAAAAATGATCATTTTAATTAGGTTCACCCTCCCAAATGGGGGTAGAGTCAGCTTTTTCCAAATGGAAAATAATCTTTCAGTCTGTTATGAATGGGAAGATGTTATATTTATAGAGCATGCCACAGTTTCTGGGAATTTGTACTCCAAAGTATGAGAGTGAGTTTGACTTCTAAGCGAACGGATAATAGATGGACCATGTAGGATTGGAAGGTCCTCTTAAAAGCATAGCTTCCGACTTGTCCTCGTTGACACTGAAGCCCGACAGGGAGCCAAAGTGCCTGAGATCCTCCAAAATATTGGGTAGGGTATGTTCAGAGTCAGTGATGTACAGCATAATATCATCAGCAAAGGCCGATATTTTAATTTGTTTGGTACTGATGTGAATCTCTTCAAAAGGGGTGATTGTTTCCATATGACGCATGAGTGGGTCGGTGGACAAGTTAAAAAGGAGGGGAGACAAGGGCATACCCTGTTGAGTGCCTCTGTGTATGGGGATTTGGGTTGGTGGAAGATTTTTTATGCTTAGCATTATATGACATCCCGATTGGTAGTTACCGAGGAAGGATAAGAATTGTTTGCCGAAACCTCGGTGCCTGAGCAGGTTGCAAGGAATTCCCAAGACACTGAGTCAAACACTTTCTCTGTGTCAAGGCTGAGAAGCATTGTTTTTGGGTGCTTATGGTCCTTGTGCCGAATGGTGGCTGCTACTGCCATTCGTATTCCTGTGGTTGAATGTCTGTAAGGAAAGCCTTTTGGGAAGGGGACAACAAAGGACCCAATATATCCTCTAGGCTGTCTGCCAGGATTTTGGTCAGGATTTTATAATCCTGATTCAAAAGTGAGGGATCTGTAAGATTGTGTCTGCTCGGGGTCCCTGCCAGGCTTCAGGATCAGTATTGTTTCTGACGACAAGAATCGGCTGATGTAAATTGTCTTCTGTAAATCCCATGTAGATAGTTTGTAAGGTGTAGGTTAATGTGGGGCGTTAGTATCTTGTAATGTTCTATGGAGAGCCCATCCAGACCTGGGGTTTTATTGTTGGGCAAGTCAAGATACTCCGTAAGATCTGATGGTAATTTGGGTAAGGAAAGTTTGTTCAGGAATCTCCATGTGCTCTTTGAGTTGTACAGAGATGCCTTGTAGAAATTCGTAAAGTATTGGGTGAAAATATCTTGAATAGAGTAGGTGGTATGTGTCACGGTTTGAGTAGTTGGATCTTTTAATGAATGTATATGTCGTTTGGTGGATGCTGGCTCCTGGGTTGTTGCAAATAAGGAGCTAATTCTGTTGCCCCATCTAAAATATCTATTTCAGATAGCTTTGATTCAACATTTCGCTTGACTTTGTAAAAAAAAGTCTCCATCAGCTGCTTCGTCTCTAGGTATTTTTCTTTAGTCAGTGTTGTCGGAGTAGCTATATAGACTCAACAGGCTGAGGTAAGTTCAGCATTCAATAAATTATATTTCTTCCGTGATTCCCTACTTCTAAGTTTAAGATAGGAGATAACATGTCCTCGAAGGACCGCTTTGGATGTGGGCCAAAATTGTCCACATTGTTGGATCAGTTTGTTGTCAGGTATTGTTTGAAGTTGTCGGAGTATAGAAGGTATGATGGAAAGAGCCATTTATGCGTGGGGGAGCAGTCAAGCAGGCTTGTGAGCGAGAGAGCTATTGGAGCGTGGTCTGAAACTATATTGTTGCTTATTTTCACCTACACGACCTGCGGAAAGAGGTTTGAGGAGATGAGGAAAAAAATCAATGCGTGATTGACTCTCATATACAAGAGAGTAAAATGTGAAGTCTTTCACTTCATATCTGGGACTGAGATATGTCCTTCTGACACAATCACAGGAAGCTGAGTGGATCATACCAACGTTTGTGAAAAAGACAAATCCCAATGATAAAAACTCTAGTAACATCTATTTCATAGTCTAAAATTACATTAGCAGTTGATATTAATTTCTCTCTTGATATGGCTAGTCATAGCTAAACCCTATTATGTTTATACTGTAACCATGTCTGTTATGCGAAAAATTTACATCTTTTCCTTGGTATAAAAGGAAAATAAAAATGAGGTTTTTTTTTTCAAAAAACAAAACAAAACCCACACTGGATCTACCATCTGATCCTCTACTGATTGAAAGAGTCCACCGCATCGCCTCCTCCTCCCCAGGGTCATCACCCGCTACATGAACTGGACCATCAAGGAGCAAGTGCTGAGAGCCTACCGCACAATCCGATCCCTCCAGGTGGACAATGTGCCCATCCTCATATTCCAGGACTTCTCTGCTGTGTCAACAAAACGCAATCGTTCACACCAGTACGCAGTCTTCTCTTTGAGAAACCTATCAGATTACAGTTGAAGCCTGAAGGTGACGGTAGCTAGGAAAACCTGTACTTATGAGGGTCTAGAGGAAGCGAGATGTTGCCTGTTCCCAGAGGACCCGGACTAGCGATGCTCAATTTGATTATCCTACTTTGTATAATGCCAGAGAGATTATGTTTTCTCTGATCTTTTAGTTTTCACTTTATGTTCTTTGTGGCTCAAAAATTGGTGTAGGCAAGAGGAATTTTGGTTTTTAGAGAACTGGGCTGACTTCAGGGCTGTGGAGTTGGCAAGCCGAAGCCCCAACTCAGACTCCTCAATTTCCCAAACCTCCGACTCCTGACTCCCTCATACACGGCACATGTTTAAGTGATAACTTTACTGTAACAATGGTATTTTTATCACCTTATGATACAATAATCAAGCTATTTAGGTAGAACAGGCACTGACAAGCAAAAGGGTAACAATGTTTTGATCTTTTGAAAACTTGTGGGTAGAGTTGAAGAAAAAGCTGTATTTGTATCCAAGTCCAGTCTGCACCAACAGTGGGAATGTGTAGAAGAGACCTGGGATCAGAATTTGGTCAAGATATGCTTGAATCTGATTCAGAGCCTGGAAGGATTCAGGCAGTATTGAAAACCAAAGGTGGATTTCCCAAATACTAACAAAAACAATAAACATTAACATTTTGATTTTTAGGAGCAAAACAGTAACAATGCAGTTACAGGAAAGAATCTGCAGAATTAAGCAGATGCTAGATAGTTGCAAGTCAAATTTATGTATAAGATGATGTAAGATGACTGTATATAAAATGACAGTAGCCTCATGTACAAAGCTATATGGAGCCTGAAAGTCTCAAGTTCAAAAAATTGTTACCATTTTGCTCGTCAGTGGAAAATATATTTATTGGATATGACTTTAGAAAACAAAAAATTGTAAATATGCAAAACACTGCAGGAACATTTGTGGAGTCTCTGAATTTGTTCTGAGAAATAGTATTGCCTCCATTAGATCCTACATACATGACTTCACATGGGTTGGGGGGCAAAGCAGTGACCACAGGGGCAACATCTCTAACAATGTCAGAGTATAAAGGAATTGCCTCAGCAACAGTCAGGTCTGATGAATTGTTGAACTCTTCTACTTCATTGAAAGCAGGTGAAAAATTTTGCTGAAATCTGTTTGCCATGGGAGCGGAATCTTCTCCCCTGGGGCAGCGCTTTGCCTGCTCCATGTCATCAATAACACTCCTCATGTGTTAAGGCTGTAGATATGGGAGCAGTAGCTCTGACCGGACCCAATTCCTTTTGCTCTTTGCACTGCATCGAACTAACTGGACCAACATATATATTTTGGGAGTCGGAGTCGGTCCATTTTCTGACGATTCCAACTACTGCAAAATAAGCACCAACTCCGACTCCACGACTCCGACTCCAAAGCCCTGGCTGACTTCTGTCTTGGCCACAGACTCTATGCTAGGGACGGACTGTACCTAAATGGGGAGGGTGCAGCTGTATTGGAGGACAAAATGGCCAGGAAGTTGGAAGAATATTTAAACTAGGGACTTTGGGGGAGGGTAGCTACAAAGATAGTGTGCAGGATAGTGAAGATAGAAAGCTGGGAATTAGGAATGAAACAGGGGGTGGGGTGGAGGGATGTGGTGTAGCAATAGTTAAAAAGAACCGGGAGAAAGGAATAAAAACTGAAAAAATCCTAAATTGATGCTGCCCAAGCAGGGTCTCCCCATCAAAAAAAATTTGAACTAGAATTATTAATTCGAAAAAAATATGACATGGTGTATATACTAGCAGGGCTGGCGAGAGCTACGACTGGGGGGTTAATTACGGGGGTTTCAGTTTTTTTAGAAGAGAAGTAAACACTGGAAGGGGGAGGTGATGTCTTATGTAAAATCCTGTCTGAACCCAACAATGGGGAAGATATAGATAAGGAAATGAACAGGGAATCATCATTAGGGGTAAAAAACGGGGAGGAAATAACATTAATAAAATTCTACGGGAGTTTGTATAGGCCCCCAAATATAAAGACCCCATGGAAGTAAAACCCTCGGCAAATAGAGAGGCAGTAATCAAATGAGGTTGTTATTAGGGGCGACTTTAACTCCCCAACAAAAATTTTGGGTTTGAAACCTGTGCCTCAAAAGGAAACAGGTTTTGTCAATAACTAAAATAATTCCCTTTTCCCAAATGGTGAGGACCGACAAAGGGGGAAGGCCTTCTAGATTAAAGGGTTTGTCGCACTACTTGATTCATCTTCCCTCTTTTGTTTTCTTTGTTTTTTTTTAAATTTAGGGGCGTTTTTAGGGTTTTGTGTTGACGTTTACGTTGGCTACGCCCATCGGGGATAGCGAAGCGGCCCCCATCGAAAAGGGTTTTTTAGATAGTGAGCAGTCGATTAGAGCGTGCCCTTTAAAGAAGGGAGAGCAACAACCCCTTTCATTTTTAACCCCAAACAGGGGGAGAAGCTGGAATTAAACAGCCAAACAGTCAATGGATCCGCTACTCTTGGGCAAAACTTGGTTTAAAAAAGCCCAGAAAAAAGTCACCCCACCTTTCACTACCTGTCTTGTACCCAGCATGCCCCTTTAAAACCTGCATCCCCCACAAATTAAAAAGTGCCAGAAGGCAGAATTATTTGAACCATCATTTTACTTGAACGGACATTGAATACCCTGTCCGGGAACGCGCATGACCCTAAAAACCTGCATGCCCACAGATTAAAAAGTGCCGGAAGAAAGTAGTCTTTAAAAACCACCATTTTGTCAAAAAGGAATTGAAAAACCCTGCCCCTGGCCCGCAGATGCCCCTTAAAACCTGTCTGCCCCCCAGATTAAAAAGTGCCGGAAAAAAAGGAGTTTTAAACCCACCATTTTAGTTGAATGGACATTGACATACCTGTCCTGGCTACACATGACACGGGCCCGGGAGTTTACAGGGGGTGCGGTGGAGCCCAGGGGGGCCCCCCGTATCTATTAACACGCGGGTTAAAAAATTCCCTGATGACGCAGAAAAAAAATGCGTGGAACAGAGTGCGGAAGTGTGAGAACTCCGCCTTCCTCAGTACACAAAAAGACCGGGGTATCGCTTGCCCCTCCTTTGAGTGAAACCAATTTGAGCTTCATTGGAAAAACTGGGGGAAACGTCCTTTTTAACCCGGGCCCTTTTTCTTGGCTTTTCTTTTTTCATTTTACTAAAAGGGGCGGGGGAAAAGGGTTTCCTTCCGGCTCCATACTCCGCCCTCTGAAAAACCCCTACTTTTTGGTAAAATTTTTTCCTGTACCCCCCTTGTACAATTTAGGGAATTTTTTTTAACGCTATTTGACATCCCATTTTTTTAGAGTTTAATTCGAAAAACACATTTTTAAATGGATGGAATCCCACCAGTCTTTGTTTCTTTTTTTTTAATTTATTAAGGGGTTGTCTAAATCAGGGTGATGTATTTTTAAATCTTGCAAAAAAATCCTTTTGCAATATGTGTCAAAACGGTGCCCTACCTATTCGTTTCTGACAAGCAAACCACACCTTTGGGCCCAAAATTGACATTGTGAAGAACAAATGTCGTTAGAAACAAAATTTTTTTATAATAGGACCTGTAGTATGCTGCATGTCACAACAAAATGCCCCCAAAAATTAAAAAACAGACCCATGACCACTTTTGACAATTGGAAGAACAAATGTCTTTAGAAAAACTTTTTTTTAAAAAAGGCCCCTTTTTATTTTGCTGCATTTCAAAGCAGCATGCCCCAAAAAAATTAAAAAAAAAAGACTTTAAGCCACTGTTAAAAAATTGTGGGGAGAAATCCACTTAAAACCCATTTCTTTTCCAAAGGCCCCTGATTATACTTTATCTCAAGAACTGACCCCAAAAAATTTAAAATGATTTTCCAGCCACTGTTAAAAAAATTGTGAGGAAACTTGCCCCAAAACCATTGACAATGGAAAATTTCTAGATAAGTGAGTAAATGGAATAGGTTTTGTCTGAAACCTTGGTGTTTTTACAGTTCCTCACAGAAAAAAACCAGCAAAATGAATGTTGGGAACGAGAATAAAAATTGCGTAAAAAATGACATTTTAAAAACAATTTTTTTCAAGGGAAACCATTTCTGTTGGAGAGGAATGTGAAGGACCAGCAACAAATGGGTGACCTCGAAATTTGGGGCCCAAACAAATCAAGATCCATGCCTGATTCACTTGATGAAAGTCAAAGATCCACTTAAATTGTGGAAGCGGATGCTTTTGTCTTAATGACCCCCTCCGGCGTGCTGAAGGTCCCGTCGATATGCCGGGCGGGCAGGACAACACCTCTATGGCGTGGCGACCCACCCGGGGCCTTTCGTCCATTTTGGAACCCAGAAGTGTTTTGGGCCCGGGAAAACACATACAAAAACATCGGGTGAGACGAGAGTCGTGACCATGATTTTAAGCAGGTCTCTGGGGTGTATGTGTCCCCTGATTGCATGCGTTGGGAGGTGGAAAATAAAGATTGCCAAGGGGGGAACCCATTAGGCTTCTGCCCCCTTGCCCTGCTCTGTTTTCCGCTACGGCTACTTGGCACCACTGCGGGCCCGTCGCGGGCTTTTGTTCCCCCGTGACTTTGAAGACGGAAGCAGACGAACAATTCTCAGTTGATTAAATAGAAGTCCCATTCCTGCATTTTTACTTCTTTTGGGGGGGGTAAAGGGAAAGTTGATTTTTTTTTTGTCGGGGATCCAGGAGGGTGGCCCCCCAGAACGTTGTTTTTTTTTGATCCCCTTTAATGCGAGGAAATGTTGGAGGAATGGGCATCAAGCCTCAGGGGGTGAGAGTGGAGCTTGATTTCCCCAAGCCTCGGGGTCGAGGGGCCTAGCAACTGATTTTCCCTCCTCTCCTCAAAATTGCCCCCAACCCTTTTCCAAGGCGGGACGCGGGAAACTGGTGTCTGGAATCCCCTCCTCTCATCCCCCGCTGCCCCCGGCACAGCTTAAAACAGCCTGATTTGCCTGAGATGATGCCCCAAGGCTGATACGCCCCTTGCATATTTGGCCCCCCAACCATTTCCCTAAGAAGACCGATGAAATTGGGGAAACGTGGGCCTTGTGGTTTTATGACGGGAGAAGGCTGTGCCCGCATCTTTCCGCCCTCCTCCGTCCCCGGCGGGCCCGTGGTTTTCAGAGTGTCCAACGATCTTTCCAAAAAACTAAGTCCCACAATGCTATGTGAAAAGGGCATTGCCCGCATGACCATTTTGGTGGCTTTTCAAAACTGGAAGGATGGGCCGACTCTTTACCTGCTCCACTCTCGGGGGTCAACACCCCCCAGGTCCCACCCTGCTTTTTCAGGCCATGTGGGCGCTTGTACTGCAAAAAAGGCATTGTCTCTGCCACAATCGCGGGATGGGAGGGGGGGAAATTCCCGGTGTTTCCATGCAACAATAAGACGGTTTTAGGGAGGGGCTGACGCTGAACACAGCCAGGCGGGGGGAAGCAGGGTGCAAGGCGGAAGGTGAACTCAGCCTCGACCTTCTTCAGCAGGCAGTCCAAACCCCGGTAGCTCTTTAGAAATTTTCTGGACAACCAGGTTTTGACAGTGCCAGGCAAAGGGGTGTCTCAGCCAAAAGATCTTAAAGGGCGGCCCGCAATTTTGCCCTTATCGCATACCACTTTTTGGCACAAAGGTTCTTGTACCCAGCCCACGCCGGTCTCGTTGCGGAGAGCCGTCCCCCAACCCGCCTGTGTGGGGACGGTCTCCCAAAAAGATTAAATTTTAAAACGGCTTGGTTTCCGGGGGAGTGATGCCCAGAGGACCTTGGGGGAAAGACCTGCCCATCCCGCGGTTTTTAAAAGCGGGTCGAGCCCGAGAGCCACCGTCACCCCCGAGAACCACCTCTCACCCCGTGGCTGTCCAGGTATAGCGGGCCTTTGGCCGGTTACTAGTCCATGGTCGGTGGGTCAGAGGCTTTTCCCCCCACAGATGCAGCAATGCGCTTGAAAATTTTAGATAAACGTGGTTGCCAGGGGAGGGACGCTTTTTGGGAAAGAAA
Source organism: Phyllomedusa bahiana (assembly GCA_025379985.1). Classification (NCBI taxonomy): domain Eukaryota; kingdom Metazoa; phylum Chordata; class Amphibia; order Anura; family Hylidae; genus Phyllomedusa; species Phyllomedusa bahiana. The sequence continues at coordinate 56,711 of JAODAL010010797.1, read as the reverse complement.
TGCCCGCTCGGCATTGGTATTGGGCAGGCAAAGGGGCCATGACGTGGCGGAAAACCTCTGTGTCCACCGACGGAAAAAGGAACATTTCCAAGGGCCCAAAAACCGGCAATGCCCCATTTCCTTTTTTGGGTTTGGGTGGTTTGGGGTTTTTAAAAATGTTTTTCTGTCCCAAACCCGGAAGACAGAAGGCTCTCTGATGGCCCCCGTACGGGTGAGGTGTCAAAATGGCGGGGGAGAAGGGGGGAGGATGGGTCTCTGGGGGTGCGGTGGTATTGGGGACGGGGGAGGCGAAGCGGAGGGTCCCTGATCATCACTCTGAAGACATGGGCGGGGAAACGCTTGGGGTGGGGAGGGGGGAGAAGAGGGGTGTGACGTGGTTGGAGGCCCCGGGTCGGGTTTGGGCCTTTTTTTGGCCAATGTTCCCTCATTTTAACCATGCATTTCCCGCATGTGACTTGACATTTGGGGTGGGTTTAACCCCTTAAAGGGTTTTTTCCTCTACTTATGGTTTTCGGCAAAGGGGGGGGAATGACATCGCGGGTGAAACAGAGGGTTGCTCAAAAAAGGCCCCGGTTGAGAGGCCCGGCCTTTTTTACGGCGTAAGCGAGGGCGGGGTTTGCGCTACGTGGTGGCGGGGTCCCATCAGCGGACTTCTGCGACCCCCCCTTCCCCCTTTTTGTGGGGGCCCTTTTGACACACCCCATCGTCTTCCCCCGTAATGATACGCCTGCAAGCAAAAACTCGGGGAAAAAACCCGATGGTCCGCAATGTCGTGCATTCCTATCAAAACAGGTGAACTTGGGGTCTTGACTTTCTGCATCCAGAAGCTGCGGGCTACAAGCAAGAGGGCGCAAGGGGTTGCGACCGCCCGGGTTTTTTTCCGATTGACCGGCTTCCTTCTCCCCTCTGAGGCATCATAATGGGCGTCAGAGCAAAGAAAATATCCTCTTTGGCCCCTTGTCTTTTAAATTTCGACCCCCAACCCCATTTTGTCATCAAAGGGTCTTCGACCAAGGGTTATCCCCCATGGTGGGACCGAGTTACATTTGGGTGCTTTATGTTGGAGGTGCTGATGATGCGATAAACGAATTTGTGGCCCGGGGTGGGGGGGACGAAGAGGGAAGACTGCGGGGTGCAGTTGCATTAAACCCCTGGGAAATTTGGGACGCTGTTCGTTATGAGATTCACAGGGCCTGACCCCTTTCAGGCCTGAAAGGTCCTGCAACTGACGTCCGCTGGCAGCGTGTTGTCGCCCGCAGGAAGGAGCACCTTTCTTCGTACATTACCTCCCTTGCTACCCCCCTTTGCTGCTTACCCCCGCATTTCGCCCATGTTAGAAAAATAAAAAATTTTAGAAGGGATGGGAAAAGTTTTGGGAAAAATCTCTTATTAAAAAACGGCAAAACACAGTACTAAAAACCCTCTAATTAAAAAAAAAATGCTGGGTTCAAATTTAAAATGCAAGGTTCTCTAAAACAAATCTGGATGGGCAAAAGTGCAAAAAAAGTTCTGTTAGTTTTGTATAATCACGGTTTTTTTTTCACCTTTTCAAAAAAAACCCGTGGGGACAAAAATTTCTGTTTTTCAAATTACGTGCAAGCTGCGTCAATTAACAAAGCGTAGTGCCCAAAGTAAAAAACAGTATCTGTTATGTTTTCGTATAATACAGGTTTTTTTCACCCTTTTAATTCACCTTTGGGGTAAAAATTGCTTTTTTTTTAGATTTAAGGCAGGTGGGTATAGAACAAAGGTGGGAAAGGGTAAAAATTTAAAAGAAACCTATTGAAAAGTAACTATAATAAAAAAAATGGATTTTACACCAAACACAAGCCCCCAGTTACAAAAAATATGTGATCCCAAAATAATTCAGGTGCCCAATATCCCCGGAAAAAAATTTAATAGCAAATGTTAATAATAAAGCTATTTCAATGTCTACACTAAGTTTGGTGAACTTATCCCGTGTTCATTTAGACTTTTTCTGTGTTCGCCCGCGGGCCCCCCTACCCCCGCTCCCCCCGTGACTTTACAGCGGAAAATTCTCCTTTAAAATTTTCTACCTAATAAAAAATCTTCAATCTCTAATCTAACTAAAAATTTAGGATCAACAAAAATAGAGGTTTCCCGTCAGAAATAGAAATAATTTCTCTGAGTGTTTGGCCCAGGCAGAGGCCTCCCCTCCTATGAGACGCTGAAAGCCGGAGGCTTAAAGGAAACGTTTTCTATGTAAAAGAGGTCATGTTATTTTTTTACCAAACCCAAACACAAAACCCCGTCTGACGCGCACACACATCTCACCCCGCTCTATTTTGTAATCTGATTTGCGGCCCCCAAAATTTCAAGAAGCGCCGAAAAAATGGCCCCGATTTTAAAGAGATCACAATTTTTGCCTTAATTATCGAATATCTAAAAATTTCGTCACCTAAAAACCTTGCCCTTTCAAATTTTTCGATTAATAACGCTAAAAAATCTGGTTTCTACTAACTGCAGTAGAACCAGGTCTGTACTTAGCAACCATGCGATAGCCTTTCAGGAGGATTCAACAGGTCTGTATCTTTTTGACCTAGGGGTTGATTTAGCCCAACAAGGGGGATATTTCCCGAATTTAATTTTGGATATTGTTAAGGACAATATTCAAACCCGACTTTTTTTTGCAAAATCTTTAAAAAAAAAGCAAACCCTTTTAGTCAACAAACCCTTTAATATTTATAATAACCTGAAGAGTAAAAAGGTTCAGGTTTTAGAGGCACCCAGGAAATAAAAAAAATAATATAATAAATTTTTTATTTATCCCCTTTAATAGAGTTTTTTTTTGAGGGCCCCAAAAACACGAATTTTATCCTGCTTTTGAGGGCTCAAACCGTATTTACGGGACAAAGGTGTTTTAAAAAAAGCAAAAAAATAAGGGAGATCTTTAAAAAAAATTTTAGGCGCCCCGGAGAGGTAACTACCTTTATGGTTATAAAAAATTAGAAAGGGAAAAAACAATAGGAAAAACTGATGTAAAGGAGGCAATAAATAACGAAAAAGAAAGTGCTTCAGCTACTAAAACAGGAGGGCAGTGAAGAGGCACTAAAAAAACATAAGGAAAAAAATAAAATATATAAAATAATGGTAAAGGCAGCAATGCAGGAGACAGGCAGATTGCCATAGAAAGTAAAACCAACCCCAATTTTTTTTTAACTATATAAATAGTAAAAAGATTAAAACGGAAAATGTTGGCCCTTGGAAAATAGAAGATTATGAAGATGGCTGAGAGCTGATTAGAGCTGTCAGTTTTCAAAGGACCGTATTGCTAGAGCGCTGGAATATTCAGACAAGGGTAAATGCTAATCTTGTCTATAAATTTATTAAATAAACATTACGCGTTTCGCCAATATCTCGCCGGCCTCCTCAGATGGAAAATACTGAGGGAGATATTGTGGAGGACGATGAGGAGAAAGCAAACCTATTAAAAAAAATTCTCCACTGTATTTACCGAGGAGGATGACCTTCCTGTTGATGAGCAGAGGGATAAGGTAAACTCCAACTTAAACGTTTCTTGTCTAACCCAGGAAGAAGTGCAGCTCCGTCTTAAGAAGATTAAAATAGACAAATCACCAGGCCCTGATGGTATACACCCCCGTGTCCTTAGGGAGTTAAAGGGGTTTTATCGTTCAAAGCTTTTGCAGATTTGAGCGGATTCTATCTGTTTCAGTTTCAAATCCAGGGGTGAGTCTCTCCTCTCAGCAGGCGTGTTTCTCATCCCAGGAGGTGTGTCTCACCTCACTGAAGAGCTGGGACATCATCATTCTGTGTGAAGCAGGGAAAGGGACAGGACATCAGCTCTGCAGACGTGCTGCAGAGTTCTAATGCTTCTGCCTGCACAAGCTCCTTGTAACCAGAGCCCCTGAATTGCTGTAACCAGATCACTGTAATGGTGTATTCAGTTAGCCTGAACTGATGAAACACATGTGAAGAATGCACACTGCCCTCCCCCCCTCTTTTCACCCTCTATCAGGCAGGAGGTAGAGCAGACTGTATAAGGCTGTGTTCTATGTGGGTAGCACAGGGTATAAGACTATGTTATATGAAGGGAGAGTGAATCCATCAGATAAATAGTCAGTAATTACCCAGATTGTTCACCTTAGAGCTGAGAGAGGAGTATAGAGCCAGCAGCCCTCTCAGACAGTTAGTATCATTTTTGATTTAAACAGCTCAGAGGGGAGTCAGCACAGAGCGCAGGCAGCCAATCACAGCACAGGGGGCGTTTCCCATCTGGGGGCATGTCGAAATAGGCTGACATATCAGTCATCCAATCACAGGAAGGGGCGTGTCCCATCCAGCTACAGAAGAAATGGCTATAGATGCTCAGTCTAGTTCATATCTGCTATCCTAAGTATCAGTATAGTCCTCTGGATCAACACCTTAGCACAACAGGCTGAACTGGATGGACGTCTTGTCTTTTTTCGGCCTTACAAACTATGAAACTTAGGTAATGCAAACCAATTACAAAAGTGCTTATTTTTACTGCCCCCATCACTTGAGATATGATCTTTGTAGTGAGAAAACCCCTTAAGAACCCTGCGTTTTGTTTGTTGACACGTTCGTTTTTCCCTCCTCGCCTTCCCAGAGCCATAACTTTATTTTTCCACCTACATAGACATATGAGGGCTTATTTTTTTGCGGTACAGGATGTACTTTCTAATGGTGTTATTCACTGTACTATAGAAGATAGGGGAAACCGCAAAAAAATTCCAAGTGGGACAAATTGTGAAAAAAAATAACGTACTTTCGCCATGTTTGTGAGTGTTTTGCTTATACGCCGTTCAATCTTCAGTAAAAATGATGTGTTATCTGTATTCTACATGTTGATACGCATCCGGCAATACCAAAAATGTAGGGTTTCCGTTATGTTTTGGTACCGTAAAAAAATTCCAAACATTTTCTATTTGTTAAATTTGTGCCGCGGCACCATTTTGTGCGACCAATAACTTTTTTGTACCAACACTTACAGACGTCAGTGAGGGTGCATTTTTTGCGGGCTGACGTGTACTTTTTATTGCTAGCAATTTGGAATGCGTGCGTCATTTTTGATCACTTTTATTCCAATTTTTAGGTGACGTGAAATGACCAAAAAAAACAATTTTGGCATTTTGGAATTTTTTTTCTTCTACGGTGTTCAGCCTACGGGATAAATGATGATAGATTTTTGTAGAACGGACTTTTTCGGAAGCGGCGATTTTTTTTTTTTTTTTTTTTTTTAATTTTTTTACTGCAACATTGATTCCCCCTATGGTGCTTGACCACTAGGGGGGCGCGATCGTTAATACAATTTGGTGCATTGCATAGACAATGCATTAGACTGTACCAAGATGGCGGTTTCCCCACTTCCTTTCTGCAGCCGGAAGTGGGGAAACGAGGACATGGCAGTGGTGGGAGCCTTCACAAGGCTCCCTGCTGCCATATCCAGGCATCGGGACACAGCGATCTCATTGCTGATGTCCCGATCGGACTGAAGAACGGTGTGTGGCACCGTTCTTCATTCATTTAGACGCCACGGCCATCTTTGCCGCGGCATCTAAAGGGTTAAACACCGCAGGCGCTGCAACTGCCGGGTGTTAGCTGCAATTAGACACCCGGCGGCTGTCTGGGGGGATCGCTCTGCCATCCCCTGCATAGCCTCTTAGGATCCCTAGGACGTACTCATACATCCAGGATCCTTAAGGGGTTGAGTAATGTTATAGATAGGCCCCTATTCTTAATATTTATGGACTATAATAATGGGGTATGTCCCAAAGGATTGGCTCATAGCTAATGTGGTGCCAATATTCAAAAGGGGTCAAAAAGTGATCCTGGAAACTAAAGGCCGGTACGTTTAACCTCTGTTGTTAAAATGTTTGAAGGTTTTCTAATAGATGTTATACTAGAGTATCTCACTGAAAATAAATGTATAACATCGTCCCAGCATGGGTTTATGAAGGAACGGTCCTGTCAAACTAAACTCATCAGCTTCTATGAGGAAGTTCTAGACTGGATTGGGGTGAGACATTGGATGTCATATATTTTAGATTTTTCTAAAGCATTTGATGCTGTGCCACATAAAAGGTTCGTAAGTAAAATAAGAATGCTTGGATTGTGGGAAAATGTGTGCAGGTGGGTAAGCAGCTGGCTCAGTAATAGAAAACAAAGGGTAGTAATTAACGGTACATACTCAGAATGGATCCCTGTTACTAGTGGGGTACCACAGGGCTCAGTATTGGGCCCTATCCTCTTTAATATTTTCATTAATGATCTTACACATGGAATGCACAGTAGAATATCGATCTTTGCAGATGTTGCTAAGCTCTATAAAGTAATCAACACAATAGACGATAATGTTTTATCACAAAGAGATCTGGATAGGTTGGAGGCCTGGGCAGAGAAGTGGCAGATGAGGTTTAACACAGATAAATGCAAAGTTATGCACATGGGGAGGAAAAATCCATTACATGTTAAACAGAAAAACGCTGGGTAAAAGTGACATGGAGAAGGACTTGGGAATCCTGGTGGGCAGTAAATTTAATTGTAGCAGCCAGTGTCAGGCAGCAGCTGCCAAGGCCAAAGGCAAATAGGATTATGGGGTATATTAAAAGGGGCATAGATGCACATGATGAGAACATTACTCTCCCATTATACAAGTCACTGGTCAGACCACGCATGGAATATTGTTTACAGTTTTGGGCACCAGTTCACAGGAAAGACGTTATAGATCTTGAAAAGATGCAAAGGTGGGCAACAAAAATAATAAAAAGGCTAGGTGGACTGCAATACCCAGCAAGATTAAGTTTATTTAGTTTAGAGAAAAGAGGCTTCAGGGAATATAATATGTTTTAATATATTAAAGGTCAATATGGAGCTCTATCTCAAGATTTATTATACACAACAAGGGGGCATCCTCTCTGTCTTGAGGAAAGAAAGTTCCTACATAAACATAGAAAGGGATTCTTTACTGTTAGAGCAATGGGACTGTGGAACTCCCTGCTAGAGGAAATTATCATGGTGAATTCAATAACAGAGTTCAAAAAGGGTCTGGATGCATTTCTGGAGCGTAATAATATAACAAGTTATAGTGACTAGGATTCTGGAGAAGGGACGTTAATCCAGGGATTTATTATCAGATTGGAGTCAGGAAGGATTTTTTTCCCCCAAAATGAAGACATTTGGCTTATTTCTCATGGGGGGGTTTTGCCTTCCTCTGGATCAACACTTTAGCAAAATAGGTTGAACTGGATAGACTTATTTTTATTTTTTTTCGGCCTTACAAACTATAACGGCGATAATGGGCAGCATTGTCTAGTGCCCCTGTGGAGTGGGAAGGAGCAAAAGAAAAAAACCCGGGAGATAGATTCTCGCCTTTGGATTGGCATACAGGGACTTCAGGAAAGTTCGGAATGGCCCTTCAACTCTATTTCATCTAACGCCAATTTTTTTTTTTTTTATTTATTTATTTTTTTTTACATTTTTTTTTTTTTTACACTATTCACATTCCACACTTAATTCTACAGGTTATTACGGTCGTCTGGATACCTAATATGTTTTTTTTTTTGTGTAATGTATGCAAAAATATTTTTTATAAAATATTTATTTTTATTTTATTTACTTTTTTATTCATTTTTTTTACACTTTATATTTTTTACCTTTTTTTTTTTAATCCCATGAAGGGAGAACTTTTTTTAAAAAAACTTAGTAATGTATTAGCATATTTATATATGCTAATACATTCTAATCTGTGTCACTTATACACAGGCAGTGATCTGGACAGCACACAGTGTGTCCTGGTCACTGGCTTCATACACAGACAGCTCTGTGACCACTCTAGGTCCCCAGGGCTGACTGTGCAGCCGTTCCCCGAGTTCTGTCGGGTCACCGGGTGTTCCGATCACCTGACAGAGCAGGGGAACCGTTTAATTGCGCTGCGGTAACGCAGCGCCGCAATCAAAGGGTTAAAGCACCGGGTTGCGGAGGTTTGCCCCGATCCCAGCGCAGTTGCTTCGCTGGGCGCCGCAGACCCCTAAGTCTGCAGCGACGCCAAAATAAGTCGCTGCAGACAAACGACCCGCACCAGCCGACGTCAAGACAGTGCGTGGTTAAGGGGTTAATAGTGCTGCTGTCGGATGTTGTAGGGGATTTTGCTTAACTGCACTTAATGCCAGCTGGACCTTCCGTATTTCATTACCTTCCATTACCGCCGAGCGGCCCTGCACAAAACCTACCTGGTGCGGACCAATAAGTTTGGGTGGCACCAGTGCTAGACGATCTGCCAGAATTTTTGCCATTATCTTCAGATCAAGATTAATGAGCGAAATGGGACGGTATGAAGCGGCCAAAGTGAGGTTCCTCCCCTGCTTTGGTATGGCCTTAGTAGGTCTAGTTTTAGGGCTTTGGCTAAATCATTTACTAAATAATTTTGAAGTTGATTGCTGGTAACATGTTCAGGAATCCCCACAAAGTGGAGGTTGTTTCTCCTTTCCCCGGTTTCGAGGTCTTCAAGTTTATCGCGGAGGATGATTTCCGCATTTTGGCATTGTGCGATGTCTTTCTTTGGTTTGGGCAGTTGCTTCACAGGTGGAAATTCTGGCCTCCTGTTTTATTTTTTGCGCATTTTCCATAGTTTGGCTTAATGCGGTGTTAATTGAGTTTTGTATCATATTGATGCGCCTACAAAATAGGGGGTGAGTAGTCTTGACACTTCTTGAGCCACTGAGATGGCACAATCCGCATCATAGCTACGGAGGGCAAATGGGCTTGCCGCAGGTGAGAGATTTGGTGGGGTAATGTCTTCCCCTGTGAGCAGTTTCTGAGACGTTGCAGTTGAAGAGGCAGGGCCCATGGCTTTGTGTTGGTCCTTGTCCTGCAGGGGTTTGGCCTTAGGCATGTTAGGCCTGGATGACTAAGAAGCAGAGGTATTTTTTGTTTGTCTGAGTGGTAATGTTTGGGAATGCGATCTTAGAAATTTGTCCATGACCTAAGGCCGAGTCCGTGTGGGATGAGAGAGATGGTATAGTTGAATGCCAGGAGGTAATGAAATCAAGAGCTAACGGTTCATGATATAACAGTGGTTGGTGAGCCTTGGCATTGAGAGCAGGTTCTCACATTGGCCACTAGGTGGGGGTGTTGTCCTAGCAATGACCAGACTTATTGCTTTCAGGAGTATTATTGCAGTTACAAGTGCCACTAGAGCCTAAAATGGTTAATAGTATTCTTGTAATAATGGTCCCATAATGTTAACTGGTATGATGGCAGTTTGGCTCTACAAGAAGGACAGCAAGAGATAGAGATGGGTTCTTGTATGCCGATTTTAACAGCTTAGGATGGGGTCGCCCACTATAATGATGTCTGCAGAAGTTATCTCCAGGTTACAGAATGGGCTCCCGTGACTTGCGTTTTAGTGGGGAAACGGAGGGTTAACAATTGAAGTCCCACTGTCATAGTTTGAGGATGGTGGGAAGCGGGCAGTATGTCCGACTTTCCCGCCACCGGTCCCTCCCCGTTACTGTTTTGTTGCTAAGTTGGTGGTTTTTCCTGACAGAATGGACCGTACTCATCCAAATGAAACGGATTGTCCCCTTAGGGCCAGGAGTTCTCCCTAGGAAACAATCTCGCCTCCCAGACGTCGGTGTGGCGTGTCTGTAGCTCCAATATCCATAAGTACCTTTGATCTGCCCTCCACTCAATATGGACGTGGGACGGTGGTGCGGTCCCGGGTCTGTGTCACTGGTCCTTCTGCCCCTGGGTACGTGGCTGCTCACTGAGGGGTAATAGCCTTGGTGGATGTCTCAAGCGCTGATCCAGTCAGCGTCTCTTTCCAATGCTGGGGCTGGTAGGGTCTGCAGGCGCGTGGGCCGAGACACGTAAGGTGCGTCCAGAGAATGATGCCGTTCCCCTGATCTAGTTGCTTAGCCACCCGGTACGTTCACAGACCACGACGAGGAGGGGCTGAGGGTCTCTCTCTGGCAGATCTCGACTACAGCAGTAGCAAATGTAGAGTGTGAGCCCATGGACTCTAGGTGTTTCGCGCGTCCGCTGCTGACCCACTGTAGGGATGGTGAGGGCAGTTTTCGTCCTCTTGACCTCCGGGTAGTGCTGGAGGTGGTCTCTGCTAATGTTCTCCGTTGTTCACACCTGCTGAGGGTAACTACGCAGGACTGCTGGCTGCGGGTTTTGCCGGTAAACTTTGATTATGAAAAGTACAGCGGAGCTCCGATAAAACATGGACATTTTTGTAAGTCCCGCCTCCGGATGCCAATTTTTCACATTTTCAATAAAACTTGCGACATAAGTTTTTTTTTTTTTTTTTTTTTTTTTTAGGGGCCAGTCCAGTTCTGAAGTAGCTTTGAGGGGCCTGCATGTTAGATACTCCCATACTGTAAATGACTCCATTTAAGAAACTACAACCCTTATAGTATTTAACACCGTGTTTATGAAGTCTCTTAACCCATTAAGTGTTTCAAAGAAATTAAAGCAAAGTGGAGGTGACTTTTCAAAATTTCACTTTTTTTTTTTATTTATTTGCAGATTTTTAGTTTTTATCCATTATTTACTGAAACATGGTAGATTTGACAAGGGAAATGCAACTCGATTAATTTCCCCTATTCTGCCATTTTTAGAGACATCTCACGTGTGGCCCTAGTGTCCTATTTGGCTCAACCACAAGCTTCAGAATAGGAAGAGCTTTAGGGTCTCATTTTCAATACAATTTTATTTAAGCGGACATCCTAAGGTGCTAAAGCTTAATAAACACCACTAAAAAGACCTCATATTGGAAGCTGCACCCCTTACGAAATATATCCTGGGGTGTAATGAGTATATCGACCCCACAGGTCTATTTAGCTTTAGGCTGTGAAAATGAAAAAATTATTTTTTTCTGTAATATGCAGTTTTAGCTGAAAATGATCAATTTTCAGAAGAAATTCTGGAAAAAAAAAACCCTCAAAATAGGTTATGCAACTTCTTCCAAGTATAGCAATACCCTATATGTGGCTGTTAACTGCAGTTTGGGCGCATGGCAGAGCATACAAGAAAGGGGGCACTATTTGGCTTTTGGAACACAGATTTCAGTGGATGCTATGTTGCATTTGCAAAGCCCCCAAAGCACCAGAACAGGTGAAACCTTCCAGAAGTTAGCCTTGGATCTAATCTTGGGTGTATTGTGCATTTTGGGCGCACAAGTGTTCCTATATTATGTTTTTAGCATTGGGCCATGAAAATAGGGGCAAAAACACAGTACCGCCATTGCTTTTTGGGCTTCAATTTTACAGCATTCGCCGTGCAGTGTAAATGACAGGATAACTTTACTATGCGGGTCAGTATAATTACAATGATTATACATTTTAGAGTGTTTTATTATTTTTACATAATAGAAATGCATTTATAAAAAATTGCATTTTTATGTCTTCATAGTCTGATAGCCATAATTTTATTTTTCTCTTTACTGAGCTGATTATGGGCTTGATTTTTGCGAGATGAGATGATTATGCGGTGTATATGATGCTTTGATCCCTTTTATTAAGATTTTTATTAGGCATCTTAAACAAAATACAGCATTGCTGGTAATATTTTTTTTAAACGGTCACCGTGCAGTATAAATGACATACTAGCTTTACTTAGCAGGTCGATACAATTACAGCGATACACAATTTGCATATTTATCTTTTACTGCTCTTAAACAATAAAAACCAATTTTATTCAAAAAGTAAAACATTTTTTTGCATCGCCACCGTCTGTTAGCAATAACTTTATTTTTCTTTTTACAGAGCTTTATAGGCGCTTTTTTTTTTTTTTTTGTGGGAGGAGTTGACATTTTTACTAGTATCATTTTGGCATTTGAGTTTTTGATCTTTAATAGGGCTCACCGTGCAGCATATGTGACAAGTTACCTTATTCCGTGGGGCGATACCTAATTTGTATACTGAAGCGCTTAAAAAAATAAATAAATAAATAAATAAAAGTTGTGTAAAACAGTATTTATGCATCTTCTGATAACCAGAACTTTATTTTTCCATATACAGAGCTCTGTAAAGGCTTTTTTTTTTTTTTTGTCGGATGAAGTGAAGTTTTAATTGACACCACTTTGGTGTTTATATGACTTTTTTATTTCTTTTCATTCCATTTTATGTGTTGTGGAATGAACAAAAATCGCAATTTTATGATTTTTTTTTCTTTTTTTTTTCTTACGGCATTCATCATACGGGTTAATTAACATGACAGTTTTATAGGGTAGGTCGTTACGCATGCGGCAATACCAAATATGCGTACTTTGTTTTAGATATTTTTTGGGGCGATTGCCGTTTGTAAAGGAGAAAAGGATGGTGTGGGTGATGCAGCATGCCGCGATTGTGAGGGCCCCACTTGAGAGCCTACACGATGTCCAGGACGTACCGGTACTTTCATTTGTAGGAAGTCCCTTCCCGTTAGAATGTACTGTTACGTCCAGAATCGGGAAGCGGTTAAATGATGTCTCGCTTTCCTGCAGTTCATACCATCCAAAAGTTCAAAATATGGTTTCAAAATGTGTTGTGTTATGTGAAAGCACCACTGGATACACCTCTGCTTTTAAAATCTATGAAGGAAGGAACCATGAATTTAATCCACCAGTGTGCCCTTCAAATATTGGAACTACTGGCAAAATTGTGTGGGATTTATTGGGCACTTTCCTACATAAGGGGTATAATGTATACACAGACAGCTTTTAGACTAGTGTGGCATTGTTTTGAGTCCTGCACTCTGCCAACACTGGAACTTGTGGTACAATACGCAGGAATCGGAAGGGATTACCAAAGGTGGAGTCATGAGGAAGTGCTGGCATTGAAATTTCATGACCGCAACAATGTGCACATAATTAGCACTATTCATTGAAGTGAGACACAAATGGTCAGAGAACGTGGGGCTTCTGCAGTTAAACAAAAGTCTGTGTATGATCAGTTGCAGCATGTTTTTAGATGGGTTAGATTTGTGTGAGCAGATATTACAGCCTTATCTCTTTAAAAGGAAAAACAGAACATGGCATAAAAAGTGGCTATATATCTCATCCAAGTAGCAATGCACAATGGATTTGTCAGTAAAAGTCTTGGTAGCACTCACCTCCTCAGGAGCTAAATGTATATGCAATGTTCTGAACGCCAGACTCCAAACGTGATCTTGCTCGGATGTACCAGCGACCCGCCAGTATAAATATGCAACTTTGTACTTGCCAAGCACAGCAAAGGATACAGCAGGTAAAATTCACGTATCTTTATTCCATATTACAAATGTACAAACACATGAGAAGAAATCTGTGTTGCAGCGTTAACTTAAGTTGACACTACAACACAGATGTATTCTCATGTGTTTGTACATTTGTAATATGGAATAAAGATACGTGAATTTTACAATGCATTTGTACTCAACAAAAAAAACAAGGATTCATTTCTTAAATTTAATAAAAAAGTAATTGAAAAACTGTTAATTGAATCCCCAAACCAAAAGGTAGACTATTGATCATAGGATGTGTGCCAGCTTGTTGAAAGACATTTGTTTACACATCATCCCTTCAACAGAGAACCAAAACCATGCTAGGAAAAGGTGCCAGGTCTGTAGCAAACGAGAAGGACGAAATGAGTCACGATATTATTGCTCTGCTTGCCATCCGAACCGGTCTGTGTCACTCCCTGTTTTGAAATTTACCATACTGTTCCACATTGCTAATTATTTACTAAATAATAAGTTAGAAACAGTCGAAAAATGTATTTTTGTTCAGATATATTTTTTCAGGGTAGCAATTTTAAATTTAGATGAGATTCATTTAACTGAATTATTTTTTATAATTTTTGGGGAGGAGGAGGAAGGGTCCACTTTTTAGGTGATTTATTTGGGAATGGGGCCTTTACCTGTAGGCCCTGTTGTGTATCCAGGCATAAGATTAGGGCTACAATAAGGATATTTCTGAACTCAGAAGAAACAGGGTGATACATTTTGAGGTGCATTTCTTCATATTTAAGTACATTGTCCAAAACAAATGTTTTTTCATTGACACTTTTTGTAAGAAAAAAAATTTTTTTTTTTAACCTGTTTTGCACTAATTTTGGCAAAAAAAAAAAAACTGTGGGCCCAAAATACTCCATATGTCCTTTGAATACAGGAAGGGGTGTAGTTTTTCAGTGGGATCATTTTATAATAATCTTTATGTAGCGCCAACATATTCCGCAGCACTTTACAATTTAGAGGGTATACGTACAGGCATTACACATTAAAAAAAACTTAGATGAGACACAAGGTGTGAGGGCCCTTCTCGCGAGAGCTTTCAATCTATTAGGGTGTATGGGTGAGACGAAGGAGTAAGAAGTACTAAGTTTACAATGGTCCAGCCATGTTGCATAAATATGGGGTGGTTTACATAAAAGTTGGGTGAACCTGCCAACCTGACAGTACATCTATATACAGATAAGTACCTGTGAGTTCCCTATTGTCGGACGTGACAGAAGTGTGTGATAACAGGTGGGGGGTTAGCAATTAGGGATCTTGGTAAGCCAGACTGCGAAAATGTGTTCTCAAGGCACTCTTAAAACTCAGGGTTGTGAGTGTGCCTGATCGCCTGCGGTAGTATGTTCCAGAGAACTGCAGCACGTGTAAAATCTTGGAGACGGGCATGGGAGGTTCGGATGATTGAGGAATGTAATCTGACCGTGTAGGGTGGTAGACAGAGATGAGGGATCAGATGTAGGGGGTGCAGCGCTGTGGAGAGCTTTATGGGTGAGAGTGATTAGTTTATGCTGTATTCTGTGCTGGATGGGCAACCAGTGCAGCAAGTGACACAGGGTAGAGGCATCAGTATAGCGGCTGGAAAGAAAGACAAGCCTGGCTGCTGCATTCAGGACAGATTGGAGTTGGGAGAGTGTACAGAGAGGGAGACCGATAAGCAAGGAGTTACAGTAGTCAAGGCAAGAAAGAATGAGAGCAACAGTAAGGGTTTGAGTTGTTTCCACAGTGAGAAAAGGACGGATTCTGGAGATGTTCTTGAGGTGGCAGGAGCGGGCAAGGGATTGGATATACAGGGTGAAAGACAGATCAGAATCTTGTTTAACTCCAAGACAGCGGGCCTGTTGCATAGGAGTTATCCTGGTACCACACACTGAGACAGAAATAGCAGAGTAGGGTTCGTTAGAAGATGGCGGAAAGACAAGAAGTTCGGTTTTAGTGGTTTTTAGTTTCAGATGGAGAGAGGACATTATGTCCGAGACAGCAGACAGACCATCGCTGGTGTCTTGTAGCAGGGCACGAGTGATGTCTCGGGAGGTGTACAGTTGAGTATCAGCGTAGAGATGGTACTGGAAGCCAAATCTGCTGATGGTTTGTGCAACGGGGGCTGTGTAGAGTGAGAAAAGGAGAGGTCCAAGAACCGTTCCCTGAGAAACCCCAACAGCAAAAGGAAGAGGAGAGGAGGTAGAACCTGCAAATGAGACAGTGAAGGAGCGGTCAGAGAGGTAGGATGAGAACCAAGAGAGAGCGGTGTCCTGGAGGCCAATGGCACTGAGCATGCTGAGGAGAAAATGGTCAGTGTTAAATGCTGCAGAGATATCCCGAAGAAGCAACAACAAGTAGTTTCCCTGTGATTTAGCCATGAGGAGATCATTAGAGACTTTAGCTAGAGCAGTTTCTGTGGAGTGTAGGGTGCGGAAACCTTAGGGCATGTTCACACGACGGATTTGGCCGCGCCTAGTTTATTAACATGGTTTCCTATGGGAAACCGTGTTAATATTCACACGCCGCAGGTTTGGCTGTGGCTTCGGGACCACGGCCAAACCCGCGCGTGTGGAGAACTCTCCTGTCAATTCTTGACAGGGAGTGCTCTGCGCGGTGCTCCCGCGGGTGGCACCGTGGGTGGCTCACGGCGAAGTTTGCCCCCTGCTATTAATTTGCATGGGGGACCACGCCCAGACCACGCCCAGCGCCTGCACCGCAAACCCGCGTCGGGAGACGCGCGTTTGCGGCGAGAATCGACGAGGTTCTGGCCGCGGGAACCGCGGGACCAGTATCAACAAGAGAGTTAGCAGAGAGATAGCGGGTTAGGCGAGAGTAGACCAAGCATTCCAGGAGTTGAGAGATGAAGGGCGCGTTAGAGACTGGTCGGTAATGAGCAGTAAAGGGGTTATGATGGCGTGTTTAAACAACGATGGAAAGATCCCAGTGGGGAGAGAGAGAGGTTGAAGATTGCAGTTAGGTGAGAGAGGATAGCCAGAGAAATGGACTGGACAAGGTGGGAGGGAAGGGTGTCACTAGAGCAGGTAGTGGGGCTAGCAAACAGGAGAAGCCTGGATACTTCTTCCTCTGTCGTTGGGTCAAGGGCTGAGAGCAGACTAGAGGAATTGCAGGGAGGGACAGGATGGGTATGATTGGGGATTGATTTGGTCTTTGAAGTGAGTGGCCAGGTCTTCAGCACAGAGGTCAGTGATCGGGGCCTGAGCTTTAGGCCTGAGGAGGGAGTGGAAAGTTTCAAACAGGCGTTTTGGATTGTTGTAATGTTGAGATGAGGGATGTGAAATATTGTTTTGGCGCAGTGAAGGGCAGTGTGGTAAGTCCTGGGCATGAATTTGTAGTGGAGAAAGTGTACAGGTAGCTTTGAAACAGATGCTCAAAACACCTGGAACATCTCTGCAGAAAGCGAGTCTGAGCCGTGTGCCAAGACTGTCAGCGTCTGACTCTGGTGGTGCGGTTTGTGAGTGGTGCCAATATGTTCATGGTGGTTGCGAGAGTTTCATTGTATTGTTTGACAGCCAGATCATGGCAGGAGACGGAGGAAATTGGGGACAGTGAGGACTGTATGGTGTCTGAGTTCCTGAGTGTTCATGGAGCGAAGATTTCAGAATGTGTAATGGGCAGGTGGGTCCAGAGAAGGCTGAGAAAGAGTGATAGTGAAGGTAATAAGGTTGTGGTCAGAGAGCGCATAAGGAGAATTAGTGAGGTTACAAAATACTACAGAAGGCCAGATCAAGAGAGTTCCCATCCTTGTGGATGGGAAAGTCTGTAAATTGCAAGAGGGCAAGAGAAGATGTTCATGAAAGAAACTGGAAGGCAGAAGGAGACATGGGGTCGTCAATAGGAATGTAGAAATCACCCATGATGTGTGGGTATTTCGGTAGAGAGGAAGTGAGGGAGCCAGGCAGCAAAATGATCGAGAAACTGGCAGGGTGAGCTGAGGGGTGGGGAGGGGGTCTGTGCACAACCGTGACTGAGGGGAAATGACTGAAAGAGTCTGAGGGTGTGGACCTCAAAGGAGGGGAAAGTGAGGGAGGGTGCAGGAGGCTGACCTGGTAAGTGCAGTGTGGAGAGAGAGAAGTTTGCCAACTCCTCCACCCTGCCTGTTCTCCGATATGGGGGTGTAGGTGAAGTGTAGGCCGCCATGGGTGAGAGCAGCAAGGGAAACGGTGTCAAAGTGCTGGAGCCATGTTTCTGTGAGAGCTAGTAGGTTGAGAGAATTAGAGAGGAACAGGTCATGAACAGCAGTGAGTTTGTTACAGGCAGATTAGGGGTTCCACAGAGCACACTTAAAAGAAGCAGGAAAAGATGTACAGCGAATAGCAAGAAGGTGAGCAGGGTTTTTATGGAAGGCAGAAGAGGAGGTGGGATGAGCAGTAAAGGAGGGTGGGCTGGGGTTAGGAGAGATGTCCCCTGCAGCGAGAAGCATTAGAATGAAAAGTGACAGCAGATGGTTCAGTGATGTGTATGAGTGGCGTTTGTGTGGCACTATGTAAGCAGGTGGGTTTGGGGTAGTTGAAAAGGGACAATGGTGTGCGGGGTGTGTGCATAGGTGAGGGAAGGAGGGAGGCACTGATGTGGATAACATTCTCAGGGAGCATGACTGGGTGGTAGGATAGGAGGCATTTGGCTGCAAGGTAGATGGCAATAGTGAGCATAGTGAATAAAGTGTATGTTAGAAGAGACCAGTTACTCACATAAAAGGCGTTCCTTCTAGCTCCCTAATGCTGACTTCTGTCTCATTTCGGTCATCTTTCTGAAGCTTGTATCACTTTCAAATAGTCGTGTCCAAATTTGGGATGAAAAATACGGCACATAGACCTGAGCTGTGTAACTTATACTACGCCATGTGCAGTTCATTGATGGCATCAGTGAACCCAGGTGTCCTAAATGAGTGGAGCTACAAATGGCTCAGCACAGCGAGGACTTCAAGGGGAATATGTGGGGTCAATAGCTACACAAATAAACACAGGGTACCATTAATACAAAGCAGGACAATTAAATATTGTAATGCTGTAGGCTTGCTGGCAAATGTCTACCAGAAACACATACTTGTGAAGAGATGAAGATAAATGTGATCAGATGGTAGTGAGGAACAGCAGTGAATTTGTTACAGACAGATCAGGGGTTCCACAGAGCACACTTAAAAGGGGCAGGAAAAGACGTATAGCGAATAGCAAGAAGGTTAGCAGGGTTTCTATGGAAGGCAGAGGAGGAGGTGGGATGAGAAAACTATCAGTTTCTGTTATATTTCTGAAACTTATCACTTTCAAATAGTCACTTCCAAATATGGCATATAGACAATCAGTCACATAGACTTGAGCTGTGTAACTTATGCTATATACTTTTCAGCGGTTTTATATTGTTTCAGCAGCCTAATACCTTTATAAATGTCCAATGTACTATTTTCAAGCTAAATTTGTGTTCTGAAAGTCAGTGGGTGCTGTTTTACCTTTAGGCTCTGTTGTGTGTCTCAACATAAGATTAGGGCTACATCAGGGGATTTCTAAACACAGGAGAAATGGGAAGATAGATTTTGGGGTGTTTTTCTTCATTTTTATATACATTGTCCAAAACAAATGTGTTGACAAATTGACACCTTACTTGTCATTTTTTGGAAGTGGCATCCTACTTGCCAACTTTTGGAAGTGGCCTTCAGGAAGATTTTGAATTGCTTTGATGGTTTGAGTGAGCCACACCCCCTGTTTTACATGACACACCCTCTTTTGCACAGAGCTACACTCCTTTTTCACATCTGTGTAACAGCTTTGGAGAAAAGCTGATAAAGGATGTGGTATCATTCACCTTTACTGGAGGTTGAATCTCCTAACCAGCATCCAAGCTCGGTGACACCACATCAATCAGCTTTCCTTTAGAGCCAAGCTACAATGTGGTCCCTATGCACCAAGTGATGTCAGGGCAGAATCTCACGATGCTTTACCCTGGCACCACCACTAATTAAAGAGCAACCGGAACCAGTAACGTACTCAGATGTATAAAGTGGTATTGCTGCCATACAACCTTAGGCTAAAACGGACCAAACATTGTCACCTTGTGAGTGTTTGGCCCCTTTTCAGCCATATTTGCTTCACTAGTGTGTATAGTGCGCGGTGCGTTTTTGATGCATTTTTGTAGTGTTTTCGGCACAGTTTTTGCCCTGTCCAAAACTTCATTAAAACCTCATCAAAAACCTCTTCTGAAGAAGCGTGTTTCAGGAGAGGTCTTGATGCTCTTTTGGATGCTGAAAAATTAGCGTCCAAACAGAATTACTTGTATGTGTAAAAGCATTACAGGTTTTCCTTAAGAAAGTCAAACATACCAGATTTTCTAAATCTGGATTGGTCATTAAGGTCTTTTCAGGTTTTTAAAAAACTTACAACTGTGTCGTGCATCATATCTATTCAATGCTTTGTAGGACCACTTTTAGCTGCAATGACAGCTGCAAGTCTGTTGGGGTATGGCTCTATAAACTTTGCACATCTATAGGATGCAGTTTTCGCCCATTCGTCTTTGCAAAATAGCACTTTGACTGGACAATTTTAACACATGAATATGCTTTTTTAAACCATTTCATTGTAACTTTGGCTGTATGTTTAGGGGCGTTATCCTGCTGGAAGGTTTACCTATGCTCCAACCTCAAGTCTTTGCAGCCTCTTAACAGGTTTTCCTCCAGCATTGCCCTGTATTTCGCGCCATCTATCTTTCCATGAACTCTGACTTGCTATTCAGTCCCTGCTAAAACAAAGCATCCCCACAGCATGATCGTGCCACCACCATGCTTCACGGTAGAGATAGTGTGTTCAGAGTAATTTGCAGTGTTGGCTTTCCTACACACATAGCGTTTGAGATTTAGGCCAAAAAGTAAAATTTTGGTCTCATCTGATCAAAGCACCTTTTTCCACATGCATGTTTTGTCTTCTTTATAGCTTTTTGCAAACTGCAAACGGGACTTGTGGATTGCTTTCAAAAATATTTTTCTTCTTGCCACTTTTTCACAAAGGCCAGATTTATTTAGAACACAGCTAATAGTTGTTGCATAAACAGATTCTCCCACCTGAACTGTGGATCTTTGCAGTGCCACCTATTGGATTTAGCGTTACTCAAGTCACATCCAACTCGCCAAGCCTTGCAATGTGAATGCCGCTGTTTCAGGGTTTTTGTTCCTTATCCGTGCACAGTAGAATATGGTTTGGCTATATGAGATGCGTGGCTTGAAAGGGGTAACATTCCTCATTAGGGAGAGAAGCAATTTATGTGTGTGAAGAATTATACAGGCAGTCCCCGATTTATAACATTCTGACTTATTTCTGTCTCCTAGTTACAAACAGAAACTTGGGGTGCGTGGCTCATCGTACTGACATCACACACTGAGTCACGCCCCACAATAACATTGGAACATTGCAAGCCTTTCTCTGGTCGCTGTGTCTTCCGTATGGCACCGGCGCTCTGGTCTTGTGCTGTTTGCCTTGGCATGGCAGGTCAGTTACTGCTCCCAGTCCCTCCATCCCTTCCCAGCCATCTCCAGTGTAAAATATAGTACCATAATATATCGGCAACCGTACAATCAGTACATGTGAGGCATACTGGCATTTGTAGTTGTGAAAATCCAAGTACCAGCATGCCACACCACATGTTCTGATTAGTACATGTGTTTAAAACGTGCTGTTGTGGCATGCTGGCACTTGTAGTGCCATGTTCCACCACAGCTAGTAGCTGTGGAACTACAAGTGCCAGAATACCACAGCAGCACATGAGAGACTGAAAGTGAGGTAGAATCTTCTAAACATAAGCACAGACAGCAAAACAAATGTAAAAACCCTTCCCTGCACTATCCAAAACTGGAAAAATGTTTTAGCTGGAGTTACATTTAAGAAATGTACCCATTCCTACTTACATACAAATTTGTCTTAAGCACAAACCTACAGATCTTATCCTGTTCATAACCCGGGGACTGCCTGTACACCAATAGTTGCTCCACTGAAATCTAAATATATTTAAAGTCTCATGGTGGCACTGTGGAGTCTTAGCTCATTTCCCATGAACTTTTTAAAATATATTTAGATTTCAGTAGAGCAGTTAATGGAGCAAATACCCAAAACGGCTGTATACAGATGGCAATCCCACTGTCAACAGCAGACGTAAACAGAAGAGCCAAATGGAGGATTGACAAAGGCAGCACTGGAAAAGAAGTGAGAACAGAGGTGTGTGTGTGTCTGTGTGTGTGTGTGTCTGTGTGTGTGTGTGTCTGTGTGTCTGTGTGTGTGTCTGTGTGTGTGTGTCTGTGTGTGTGTGTGTCTGTGTGTGTGTGTCTGTGTGTGTGTTTCTGTGTGTGTGTTTCTGTGTGTGTGTTTCTGTGTGTGTGTTTCTGTGTGTGTGTTTCTGTGTGTGTGTTTCTGTGTGTGTGTTTCTGTGTGTGTGTTTCTGTGTGTGTGTTTCTGTGTGTGTGTTTCTGTGTGTGTGTGTGTGTGTGTGTGTGTGTGTGTGTGTGTGTGTGTGTGTGTGTGTGTGTGTGTGTTCGTTCTTATTTTTATTTGTTACAGCCATATTAAGTTATTTTAAAAAGTTTATTTTTCTGTGTACATGTGTTTTCTCTTCTATTTGTAACTCCACTCTTTTTCTTCCTTAGATATTTAGTGCACTGCTTACAGTTGGAACTGAGCAACTACATGCCTACGTTTTTAGATGATCCAGAAGAAAACCACTCCCAAAGACCTAAGATAGGCAAGTATATAGATATGTACTAAGTGTATTTCTGGTCATAGTTAAACGAAGAATATTCTAGTCTTCAGATCGTTAGTTACTCCTTCATTAGAGAAGTGGCTGTGCTTTTATATAGCTCTCTATTTTAATGTAAAGGAGTTATGGTAAAAGACAAGTGAGCTGTCTTAGGTTATTTCAGATTCTGTGCCACTACTATAATGGTATATTTTTATCAAGTTAGGAACTACAGTTTAAGGTATTTTATTTAATTCATTAACCCCTTAAAGGGGAATACCGGTTTATAAAACTTGATTCCTGTTTGAAAGTGGTGCAGTACAATTAAAAATCTTTAATATGTAGTAATTCTGTTCAGTAGTTTCCCACATAATCACACACCAATTACTGGCCCAAAATATGATGTTTATAGCTTGTTACCAAGGGACACAACCTGTATTTCAGTTTCAACTTTCTAGTTGGGCATGTCCAGTTCCAGCACTAGGAAGGTGAGCTACACATGTGGACAGAGTTGTTGGTACCTCTCCATTAAAGAGAGAAAAACCCACAATGGTCATTGAAATAACTTAAAACTGACAACAGTAATAATAAGTTTTAAATTACTGAAAATCAACAATAAAAATCAGACATTGCTTTTTAAACCAAAAAAAAACAAGAAAAGAAACTGGCCTAGAAGAAAAATTGTGGTTAATTTAATATTTTGTTATACAGCCTTTGAGGCAATGACAGCAATTGATTTCTGTACCACTCAATAAGAGTATTGCACATGTCCATAGGTATTTTGGCCCACTCCTCACAGATGTTCTATAGGTTTATATCAGGGCTCATAGAAGGCCACTTTAGAAGAGTCCAATGCTTTGCTCTTTGACTTTCTTAGATGTTTTTAGCTGTGCATTAATTATCCTGTTGGTGGACCCATGACCTGCTACTGAGGCCATGCTTTCTGACACTGGACAGCACATTTCTCTTCTGAATGCTTTAATGGTCTTGAGATTTAATTGCATTCTACACAGATTCAAGACACTTTTTCAAATGTAGCAAAGCAGCACCAACACATAACCCATCCTCCTCCTTGTTCAACAGTAGGTACAATGTTCTTTTCTTTGTATGCTTAATTTTTGCATCTGTGAACATAGAGCTTATGTGACCTACCCAAAAGTTCATTCTTACAGAAGCCTTGAGTCTTGTCAGTATGCACTTTGGCAGATTCCAGTCTCGCTTTTTTGTGTTATGCTTCCCACAGTGGTCCCTTTTTCGGTCATCCTTTATTAAGTCCACTTTGGGGAAAAATGCAGATGAATGGTGCATTCTGACATTGATGTACCTTGATCTTGGAGTTCAGCCCTCATCTCTTCAGAAGTTATTCTGGGCTCTTTGGGTACCATTTGTATTTTTTGTCTCTTCAATTTGTCATCAATTTTCCTCTAGCGGCCACATCGAGGGAGGATAGCTACAGTCTCTAAGACCCGTAAACCTCTGAATAGCCTTTACCTCTAAGGCAACGTTCACACAGCTTTTTGCCGACGTAATTGCGGGGACGGATTTCGCCCCACAATTACGCCGGCTGCCGTGCAGCGGGGGCGGGGGGCCGGCCGCTCGCCGGCCCCATAGACCTTCATTATTCACGGCGCGTACACGCCGTAAATAATGTGCATGTCACTTTCTCCCCCCTCGGCGTATTCGCCTTGCGGGGAGAAGAGACGGAATCCACAGTTCTCTATGACAACTGTGGATTACCGTAATGCCTGGGACTGATTTCAGCCGTATTGGAGCGCAAATATGGCGCTCAATACGGCTAAAATCAGTCCCAAAATAAGCCGTGTGAACATTGCCTAACATGTTTGTTTTATAATTTTCTTTCTTATTTCCTTAGATAACTCTCTCACCAAACAGCACAGTGACTACTCCTTTACCTTTTAAATAGGCAGACAAACAGATTTAAAGACACCTGTGATGCTAAATACATAACACACTTTATTTTAACATATTCCAATGGTCGAATTATTTTCAATATTTTCTAGGGGTAACATCATTTTTGTCCAGGCCAGTTTCATTTTTTTTCTTTAGTTTTCAGTTGAACCGCAGTTCAAATGCAATTTCTGTTTTTCATTAGCTGAATTTCAGTAAATATAAAGTTATTACTTTTGACAGTTTTGAGTTATTTCAGTGACCATTGTGGGTGTTTCTTTCTTTAATGGAAGGGTACCAACAATTTTGTCAACATGTGTTTTTGTCTATAAAGCAGCAGGGGGTGGTAGGGGATATAATTAGAAGCTAATTGGTGATGCCCTCCCGTAGGGGAGAACGATATAAAATGCACAGGAGAGTGGAGACTTGCTCTTCAGCAGCCAGAGGAATACAGGAGAAGAGAAGAGTCTGGAATAGATGTTATCCTATACATGCTTACCAGCATGTGATGTGTGTACCACTGCAAGGGGTTCTATCTCTAGTCACTCACTATTGCACTCATCTTCCACTCATATGGCAAATTGAGCATAAGTCACACCCAGACAATGTCCATGCACCCCAAAACACATGCTGCCATCATCCTTCAGGCAAGTGAAAGGATGCTGTCACCCACAAACATCTCTCATCAGCAGGGTTAAAACAGTCTAATCAAAGGCTATGAATTCTTAGGGCATACAAGGACCAAACTTAACTTAAGTTTTAAACTTGAATAGATGAAAGGTACAGTGCTTACACAAATACAAAATATAAAATAAGATGGCATACATACATGCAATAACGGTTGAAAAATAAAAGGGAGAAATCTCAGAAAACACCTAACCCTTACAACATAGAGAATTTTCTTAGTCCTTGCGGTGAGAGAATTTGGAACACAGCTCAGATGATGGCTGAATCTCACACTGTGAACGGTTTTTACTGTTGCAACCATATTTTAGAGCCTCAAAACTCTATTCAGATTTCAGAGCTGCCCATTAGTTCATTAGGGTAATATGATACCCCTGACTGGATGGTTAGGTTAGGAGAAGGACCAGGAATACCCAATTGTAGATGTTCTTTGATTTAACCAATGCAATGTGGTTGAGGGATGTTGAAGTTTTAAAAGACAGACCCTCATCTTTCCATCCTTTGAAGTAGATATAACTCAGGGCTACAGGTTAAAAGTCACACCTGAAGATAACCCGTTACCCTGCCCTCAATAAACCATGCCTAGTGGTCTCTAGCCAGAATTTATGATGCTTGGATAAACCAATTTGTAGTTAGTGGAATATATACCACACACTTTCCTATTTTTTATGTCAGCAGTGCATGATGGGAAATGTAGCCTAATACCCAAATGATCTGCTGCTGAAGCCAAGCCCATCGATGCTGCACGTGGGGCAGTGCTTAGACTAAAAACATTTTTAGGAGCCTTTGGAAAAGTTACCTGTTTTGGTTCTGACGTGGCCAAATTCACTCAAGTATTTAGTCAACCACTAAATGTTCTCCCACTTAAAAAGATGAGACGGGCATGTAATTGACATCATAGGTAGACCTCAACTATGAGAGACAAAATGAGAAAACAAATCCAGAAAATCACATTGTCTGATTTGGAAAGGATTTATTTGCAAATTATGGTGAGAAATAAGTATTTGGTCAATAACAAAAGTTCATCTTGGTCCTTTGATATATATTCTTTGTTGGCAATTACAGAGGTCGAACATTTTCTGCAAGTCTTCACAAGGTTGACACACACTGTTGCTGGGATGTTGGCCCATTCCTCCATGCAGATCTCCTCTACAGCAGTGATGTTTTGTGGCTGTCGCTGGGCAACACTGACTTTCAACTGCCTCCAAAGGTTTTCTATGTGGTTGAGATCTGGAGACTGGCTAGGCCACTCCAGGACCTTGAAATGCTTCTTACGAAACCACTCCTTCAATGCCCTGGCGTTGTGCTTGGGATCATTGTCATGCTGAGAGACCCAGCCACGTTTCATCTTTAATGCCCTGGCTAATGGAAGGAGTTTTGCACTCAAAATCTCACGATATATGGCCCCCATTCATTCTTTCATGTACACAGATCAGTTGTCCTGGTCCCTTTGCAGAGAAACAGCCCCAAACCATGATGTTGCCATCCCCATACTTCACAGTAGGTATGGTGTTCTTTGGATGCAACTCAGCATTCTCTCTCCTCCAAACACGACGAGTTGTGTTTCTACCAAACAGTTCTACTTTGGTTTCATCTGACAATATGACATTCTCCCAATACTCTTCTGGATCATCCAAATGCTCACTATCAAAATTCAGACTTACTGATGGTAGCCTTTGTTACATCGGTCCCAGCTCTCTGCAGGTTCCTAGCTAGGTCCCCCCATGTGGTTTTGGCTCACCGTTCTTGTGATCATTTTGACCCCACGAGGTGAGATCTTTCGTGGAGCCCCAGATAGAGGGAGATTATCAGTGGTCTTGTATGTCTTCCATTTTCTAATTATTGCTCCCACAGTGGATTTCTTAACACCAAGCTGCTTGCCTATTGCAGATTCTGTCTTCCCAGCCTGGTGCAGGGCTACAGTTTTGTTTCTGGTGTCCTTCGACAGCTCTTTGGTCCTCATCATAGTGGAGTTTGGAGTGTGACTGAGGTTGTGGACAAGTGTCTTTTATACTGATAAGTTCAAACAGGTGTCATTACTACAGGTAATACGTACAAGACAGAGGAGCCTCTTAAAGAGAACCTGTCACATAGTTTTTGCCCCCCTAGTTGAGGACAGAACAAGGTAGTGTCAGACATGCTGTTTCCAGCGCTGTGTCCCTTACTCTGTAAGATGCTGTAGTTTTCGTGTACTTAATGCTCGTCTGCAGTTTTCAGCCAGAAGAGTCATTCAAAGAGTCATTCAATGTGTCAGTTTTTTTTCAAACCCTGCTCATCTGAGCCTAGCCCCGCCCACCTCTACTGACAAAACCTATTACTTTGAATAGGTAGAAACATGTGAATAACTGCCAGTGGGCGGGGCTAGCCTTTGGTGGGCGGAGCGAACACCTACTCATGAATAAGATTTGAAGGGTAAAAAACTACAGCATCTTACAGAATAAGGGACACAGCGCTGGAAACAGCAGGTCTGACACTAGCTTGTGCTGTCCTCAGCAAGGGGGACATAACCTATGTGACAGGTTCCCTTTAAAGGTGAACAAATACTTATTTTCCACCATAATTTGCTAATTCTTTCCAAATCAGACAATGTGATTTTCTGGATTTGTTTTCTAATTTTGTCTCTGATAGTTGAAGTCTATCAATGAAGTCAATTACAGGCCTCTCTCATCTTTTTAAGTGGGAGAACTTGCACAATTGGTGGCTGACTAAATACTTTTTTTCACCACTGTAGATGGTAACAGAAAAACAACTGTTTTTAAACATCTGTTTTAGATTTATCCCATAAGTGACACTAGTGCACTTTTTGACTCAACCACAGGCATCAGATCTGAAGGAGCACCTACTGGATTTTAGTTCCTCCATGTTATAAAGATATTTTTTAGGCACCATTTCAGGTTTGCAGAAACCATAAGATGCTAAAACTTAAGAAGCACCCCAAAAAAGACTGCATCAAGGAATATATCCAGTGGTGTAGCGAGTATATTGATCCCCACACAAGGAATACATCCAGTTATGTAGTAAGGATATTGACACAAGGAATTGTTGAGTTGGGTCAGAAAAAAAAAATAAAAAATTAAAGGGGTTGTCTCACTGAATCGATTCATCTTACCTCAGTCCTGTTTTGTCGGTTTCATTTTTGAATTCAGTGTTTGATGGCTACTACTGACCTGCAGTGATGACCTGCTGAGGACACCAGGCCTGTAGCTATAGCAACCATTGCTGGCAGCCTATCATGAGAGATTGAACAGGTCTGTTGCTATAGCGACCTGAGGAGCTGATGCAGCCCATTCGAGAGGGGATATCTAGGAATGGGTAGGGCACTGCTAATGGACACATATTACAAAGTGACTTGTTTTTGCAAGATCTTCAACATAAAAAGCAATCCTTGCAGTGAGACAACCCCTTTAATATGCTGCCTCAGCTGAAATATTTTCTTTTTCACACAAAAAAATTTGGAGTAAAAAAACACCCTTTAAATTAACTACCTAATTTCTTTTAAGTATCGGGATATCCTATATGTGGTTATATACTGCTATTTGGGTGCAAGGCAGGGAGTACAATGAAAGGAGCACTCTTTGGTTTTTGTAGCATAGGTTTTGCTTAATAGTTGGTGGGTGCCATATCGCATTGCAAAACCCCAAAAGTACTTGTACAGGTAAAACATTCCAGAAGTGACCCCATTCTGGATTCCCCCCCCCCCCCTCCTCCTCAGGAATTAATATAGGATGGTAACCTAAATTCACTACTCACAAAAAGTTAGGAATAAATGTGTCTTTATTTTTAATTTCAAGATGAACATAAAATTTCTTGAATTTTTATTTTTTTTTAAATCGGGACCTTCTCATAACTGTAAAATGCACATGTCTAACTGTTCAGTGTTTCAGTACTTTTTGCGCAACTTGCTGATCTCTACCAAGAAGCTTAATGGCTAGCTTCCCAGCAAGTGTTTGGTCCCTGTATCGCTCAATAAATTTAGGGGATCAATTTGAATTGGGATTTAAACAGTCCTCCTCATAAAGCTGTTCACATTTTGACATCATGACAGTGTCGTCAGCAGGTTGCAACAGAGACTACAAGAGACACAGGCAAAGAGTTGGATGTTTGTTGGTTACATCACACACTGATGACCACTTAATTGTAAATAATGTCCTTCAGAGCCGAATAATGAATGCCACAAAACTCAAGGCACGTATAAGGGAGGTGAGAGGCAACCAAGAGTCATGTCAGAACATTTGTAACCATTTACTTCTGCATGCTAGACGACCGACAAGGGTACCTGGCACATCATCCTCTTGCATGGGCTAGAGAGCATCTATGCTAGACGAGGGACTAGTAGTCCTCAGTGGTGTTCAATGATGAAAGTCGATTCTCTCTGAGTACTGTAGAAATTATAGCCACCAACGTTGCTGTAGACAAACCACACAGGGCTTATTTTATCTTCATGGACGACAATGCTCCAGCTCATCGAGGTCACATCATTAGGGAACAGCTGTTGAAGACTGGGTATCTGAAATAGTGGCCTAGACTTTCTCCAGACCTGAGCCATCTAGAAAACCTGTGGGATCAGCCAAGTCGCCATGTAAAGCTCCTAATTCTATACCCCTGAACTTCAGTGACCTGACAGTGCCCTTTAAGAAGAGTGGGATGTTATGCCTCAGCAGTCAATAACTCAACTTATGAACAGCATATGTTGTCGTTGTCCAGGTGTAATTGACGCTCAAGGCCACGTGACGTGTTATTGAGACATGGACATTTTTTATGTTGTTTACCTCCGCTGCTGTTGGCTTTTGTTTCATTAAATTGTGGACGATGAGAAAATCAACATTGTATGCTACAATTTAATTGTCATACTTTGAGAATAAAATATTACTGTAGCGTGAAATTGACGTTTTCCATGAATTTCAGCTGATAACGCAGAGGAAGAAGGGGAGGTGTTTGTGTTTTATTGTCTTTGTCTAGTATTGTGACTTTTTGGTGGGACACAGAACAAACTGTGGTGCTCTCTTTGCCCTCATGTGAACGGCAAAAGTTTTGGTGCAAAGTTTTAATGCTCAGTGTCTTTGTGGTGACAATCTCCTTTTCGTCACAGACATAGTGGCAGCATTGAGTTGAATACAGAGACGAGCAAGAAGAAATGTGTGGCCACCGCGATTATGTAGAATTGGTGCAAAATCATGGGATTGTGTCAGAGGACAAAAATAATTAACTCTTTGATACCCTTCAACTAGATACATCTTCATACTCCTTTTATGCAGTGTGTACCATCACTCATCCACAACCATCTGTCTACAGTGATGAGATTGAATTGAACTGCATTGACAAGTAATTTTTCTGGAGAAGTGCTTGTTGGAGAATTAAGCACCAGAGATGCTTGTTGGAGAATTAAGCACCAGAGAGAAGATGGAGGTGGCAAAAAGCAGCCAAATAGAGCAAATCCCGTGCCAGGAAGTTGCTGGAGATGCTCTGTCCTGGTGTGTTTTAAAGCCATTAACTTCATTTCTAACCTTCCATGTGGGAAAACATTGCTGCTTATTTGGAAATGTTTGAGATTATGTATAAATCTCGCAATATTGTGGCATACTGAACATGTTTATTGGCCGGGATACTCGCATGTCACGCAGACTCCACTTTTTGTGCTATTTTAACAGTGACTAGACTGATCAAGTTAAACAGAGTATTATCACCTTGTGCCATCACACCCGAATACTGTACACAGAGTTTTTATAACCTGCATAAACAGATTAGACATTTATGTAGAATATAGCTAGAAAGCCCTGATCTAGTGGACCTGCAGATGTGGGCCCAAAACTTTTGACGGTCTCCTATTAAATATTTCCGAAGAAACAGTTCTGGAATAATGTCCAGTGATAGAGGGGTGTTTGGCAGATTGAGAACTGTAGACTTTTGAGGAAGGAGCCCACCTGACAGGTATGTGGAAAGCCAATCTGCACCTCAGCAAAGCACCGTAGAAACTGCTATAGTAGCAGCAAAGGTGAAGGACTGCATTAACCCTGATGTCTTACCAACCTCTACAGGCTAAATGCACGTGGCTTGGAATGATGAATTCGGGTTCACCAAACTGTTCTAAATATGGCTACCAGGGGCATTTGTAAGCAGTCTACCCAATGGCCAAGACATTACCTTCTGAGCCACCAACCCCAAAAGCTCCAGTGGTACTCTCTATTGCTGTAGAGAGCACCTGACCAAGGACGGATTTAGTTGTAGGGTATGCCAGAGGGATTTTTAGTGGACTACATTGCTTGAAAAAAGCAGTTTGTGGTGATGCTGATTAATGGGCTGATAAGGAACAAAACATAAACCTTATTGCTCCAGGCCAGGTGAATGAACGGCCAGTTGAAGGCTGTATAGACTCTGTAACCCGCGATAAAATAATTCCAGTGCAGTCAGCAAAAGTTGCGTGGACTGGACAAGAAAACATGCCCATGAAGCACATAGTAGTAGTGATGGACAAATGCCTGCTGACCTACTGTTTGGAAATGTTGGGGACATCTGTATCAGTGGCAGCATGGTCAGGAGATGATCAGCTAAAAGGACATATATCAAATAATAGCTCCTGTAAGGTTTTCACAAGCTGCTATAGTCCTTTTACACACCTTCCCGACATTGGACATACCCATATGTCCTAGCGGGAAGTGCGTTCCCGCAAATTGACGTACGGGTACATCCTTGAGATTGTGCGGGGTTACAAGCGAGCCCCGCATGATCACGACATGGGATCAACGGATCACTCTGTTGGGAAAAGTGTAAAAAAGTTGAAAAAAACAAACAAAAGAAACAAAAAATAAAAACATGTACACCGTCCTTTTCCCCTTGCAAATGCCAAATCGGCCCAAAAAAGATAAAAAATAAAATACACCTATTTGGTATCGCCGCGTGCGTAACAACCTACCCTATAACTATGTCATGCTAATTAACGTGCACGGTGAATGGCTTTAAAAAAAAAAAAATCAAAGAATTGCAATTTTCGTTCATCCCACAGCACATAAAAGGGAACAAAAACCCATATAAACACCAAAGTTGTTCCACTTAAAACGTCAGTTCATCTCGCAAAAAAAAAGTCCTTACACAGCTCTATATATGGAAAAATAAAAAAAGTTATGGCTATTAGTAGATAGCGATGCATAAATATTGTTTTAGACAAACACTTTTTTTTTTTTAAGCGCTTCAACATAAGCTATATAAATTGAGTATCATCGTAATCATATCGACCCACAGAGTAAAACTAATTTATCACATATACTGCATGGTGAGCGCTGTTAAAAATATAAAACACTACAAGGATTGAAGTATTTTCTTCACCCTGCCTTCCAAATAACAGATTTAAAACTGGTTGAAAAGCTTTGTCCTCCAAAAAAAAGTCAACTCATCCCGCAGAAAACAAGCTCCTACACATCTCTGTACACAGAAAAATGAAAAACTTATGGCTCTCAGACTATGGCGATGCAAAAACTTGTTTTTCCTTTTTTGAATGTTTTTATTGTGTAAAAGCAGTAAAACATATATAAAAAAAATAAAAATTGGGTATCACTGTAATTGTCGACCTGCTGAGTAAACTAGCTTGTCATTTTATACCGCTTGGTGACCACTATAAAAAAAAAATAAAAAAAACT
Organism: Phyllomedusa bahiana; assembly: GCA_025379985.1. Taxonomy (NCBI): domain Eukaryota; kingdom Metazoa; phylum Chordata; class Amphibia; order Anura; family Hylidae; genus Phyllomedusa; species Phyllomedusa bahiana. The sequence goes on along the minus strand of JAODAL010010797.1, from coordinate 24,525 downwards.
ACCAGGATTGCTGTGTTTTTGTTCAAAATGCCTCACAAAAACCTTAATAAAAAGTGATAAGAGTGTCATATGCAACCCCATAAAAGGACTAATCAAAACGCCAACTCATCCCGCAAAAAACAAGTCCATAATCAGCTCCGTATACAGAAAAATAAATCATGGCGAGTCAGAATAGGACAACATAACGCAACTTTTTATAGAAATATTTCTTTTGTGTAAAATAAAATAAAAAAACTATATAAAATTTATATCATTGTAAGGGATCTGCATCCCTCCCCCCCATTTTCATGGCCCAATGCTAAAAAAAAAAATATGGAACACCTATCTGTCCAAAAAGCACAATACCGCCCTAGATGAGATACATGAGGGGTGTTGAATCCAAAATAGTGACTTCTGGAAGGTTTCACCTATGCTGGTACTTTGGGGGCCTTGCAGATGTGATATGGCACCCACCAAAATCTGCATTCCAAAAGCCAAATAGTGATCCCTCCCTTGTACGCCCTGTCATGCGCCCAAGCAGCAGTTTACACCCATATATAGGGTATTGCAGAACTTGGAAGAAATTGCGTAACAAAATTTGGAGTGCTATTTTCTAGCATTCTTTGTAAAAATTAAACGTCTTCAGCTAAAACTGCAGATTGTTGGGGGGAAAAAAAATTCTTCATTTTCACAGCCCAACGCAAAAAAAAACCTGTGGGGACAATATACTCACTACACCCCTAAAGGGGTATAGTTTCCAAAATGGGGTCTTTTTAGTGGTGTTTATTAAGTTGTAGCACCTGATAGGGAAATTCAATGGTTTCCTTATTGTTTGTTGTATGAGCCCCAAATTGGTGTATATTCAGGCCTGAATGGAACAAAACAAACACACATACACACAGTTGTATGTCTGAATGAGTTCTGAAAGTTTATTTCCAATGCATTGAGTTATAAACCTTTTTTCTGGCTACTTGCCAAGAGATCATAAATTAGTAGTTTTCAATTAGTGTCATACAAGGTATAGAAGAACATAAAATTTATGAAGTATACCAATTAGTCTTATCTTAAAAATAATAGACAAGATAACAAACTATACTACTTCTTTTCATAAACCTAGACATTGTCTTGAAGGCGCACACAGTGAGATATTTATTAGACATTTATGTCTTTCTTAAGGGGCTCACTTGAGATATGAAACACTAGAAACTTCTTCTTTTTGTTTCTCTGGAGAGGCCCCATATAGATAAGAGAGAATTCGTAATGTCTGCACATTCTAATTATAATAGGAGATATCTCTCACTTTACCCTTCTAATATTGTAGGCTAATATGCCTTTATATAAATTAATACACAAAATGGAAGGCAGATACAAGATGGAGGATAGAAACAAGAGGATGATTCCTAACATTCCCCATTTTGAGATGGTTTTAATACAGAACCTCACAACTATCAGGTTATATCAGGTGACCTAATGTCAACTGCTGGACTTGCTAGACTTCACCAGATTCCCTGCATGTGCTTCTGTATTTATAACCCTTATCTCAATACCTTTTATTCTGGTCTTTCAAGTTTGGATCTGCTCATCCCTTTACACATACATTGTATTAGTTTAAATAAACAATATAAGCATAAGATTATTATTATAACTTGCACTATAGGTTGTAATATTCCCATCAGCCACCCTCCTATTCCCTTGAACCAGTTTGCTGGATTTAAGAATGAAAAAGTGCTACTCCACCATGTGTCTTTGTTCATCTGATGTTCTTTTAACCATTTCTCCCTGAAATCTTTTACCTGGTCTATCTGCATGCGGACTTGCAGGTTCCCATCAGGGTCAATGTAGTGACAACACATTCGTCCAACACATTCTGCCAAAAGAAGAGTAAGATAATCTAAAACTATAGCATGTTGATTTGTTGCTATGATTAATTGCCTCTGTATGTAGTTGGTAGCATTTACCACTTCCAGTATAGAATATATCTGATCATCTAGATAGTCAGTGGCTTCTACTAATTTATCCCATATCTGCATCACCATTGGCCATATGAAGATAGTACTGGCTATTTTATTCCCAACACCCATCTCTACTACATGTGGCCTACCATTTCTATGAGGTTTGTTATCTGCTGCTCGTTTAACTAAAGTATGGTATGGGATACTGTGTACAGGGATTTTATCATTTGACACGATTACTGTGGTTGGGGTCAGTCTTGCTAGAGTACAGGAACCATTACTTGCCACAGGTATCCATTTATAAGCATTGTTACCACAAACCCAATAAACACTACGTGGTAGCTTCCACAAGTGTGAATGTCCCATGCTTAATTGATGTGCATAGTGTACTAATCGTGTTACCTTGGACACTAAACACCATTTTCTTTCTCCCATGGGTTTACAATATCCTATAGAGGTAGCACAATTATTAAGATTAGGTGTGTAGGATGTGTCAGACTGATCATAATTTGGACATACAGTACCAGCTATGTTGAGACATGAGTCGTCCTTTGCAGAAGGAAAGGAATCGGCCCATTCCCAAGAAGCATTGTGTATTACCCTTTCTAATAATGCAGGATTCCATGCCATGGAAGCAGCTTCTAGCTTGCTGAAGTTTCTCCCAAAGCTAATTTGGATACCTTCACTAGGAACTTCTCCTAAGGGCAGACTTCTTTTGAGTGTCCGTGGAACCCAAGTACCCCCTCTGAAGGCCATTATCTGTGTACCTCCTGTGTTTAGACTAACATTGGCCATCCACCAGGGTAAGGAAACCCAACCTACAATTGGTATGGGAACACTAGTGTTAACTTGTTTAGAGTGTGTGTCATTCATGAAATATGACATGGTATCTTCTTGACTACATACATCAAACATTTCCTCTTCAGTCAATGGAACAGCCATATAGGGCATGGAGGAGGCTGACACGGGGCTGTGTGTGCATATCCAACAATCTGATACGTTTAGTCCTTCATTTAGAATCATGTGGTGTTTTATGAACTTATTGTCCCATTCTTTATTAAGTGTGTTATGTAGTCCCTCTGTCAGGATCAGCTGCAGCATCATCATCAGGAGAGTCGTCATCTTTGGGTGTAGACACTTTCTTGCAGTGGGAAGCATGGATCCAATTCGGCTTTCCTTCGAGTTTCACCGAGGTGCTTGTGGTCAGCAGTACTTGGAAGGGACCGTCAAACCTTGGTTCCAAAGCTTTTCTCACGTGTCTCTTTATCATCACCCAGTCTCCTGGCTCAAGAGTGTGTGTTCCCTCTAGGGAATTCAAGAATACACTTGATCATGTGTCACTTTTAACCTTTTACTTAGCGACTGCACATAGGACATCAATGTGCCATGCTGGAGTTGCATCTGCTGGGGGAAGTGTAACCCTAATCTGGGGACACTTCCAAATAGTATCTCATAGGGAGACAAGCCTGTCACTTTGTTTGGCACGTACCTTACCGAGAACAAGGCTAAGGGAAGACACTCTGTCCAGGGCTTCCCTGTCTCACTCATGGCTTTTTGAATCTTTAATTTTAATGTTCCATTTAGTCTCTCTATTTTGCCACTGCTCTGGGGATGATAAGGCGTGTGGTACGCTAACGTTATCCCTAGGGCTGACATTATATGTTGCATAACTTCACCTGTGAAATGGGTACCTCTGTCTGATTCAATTACCTCCGGTACTCCATACCTGCACACAACCTCACTCAGAAGTTTCTTTGCTGTTACCTGTGCAGTGGCTTTCGTTACAGGAAATGCTTCCGGCCATCCTGAAAAGAGATCAACACATACAAGCACATATTCATACTTGCCCACGGGAGGAAGTTGAATATAATCTATTTGAACTCTGTGAAAAGGATAGAGTGATTTAGGCATATGTTTTCGGGGTGTTCTTACAGTCTGTCCTGGATTGTTCAGTGCACAAATCATACAACCTTGTACGAGTCTCGCAGCAGCAGTGCTGAATCCTGGAGCTATCCAAAGTTTGTCAACAGTGGCAATCATGGCTCCTTTTGATAGATGTGTTTTTCCATGGACCACTTGCGCCATCATTGGGAACAGGGCTCGTGGCAGGCAGGTTCTGGTGGAGTTCCCCCATATGCCATCTTTCTCTTTAGCTCCCATCTCAGTCATTTCTAGCGGACAGTGGCTGCAAGGCCTCGCGGGAGAAATTGCAATTTTGCAAAAGAAAGGTTGTGTTCTTGGGTCACTGTCTATCACAAGGTGCAAAACATTTGACTGAGGAAAGGAAAACTGCTATACAAGCTTTGCCTGTTCCAAACACACTACAGAAATTGAGAACTTTCCTTGGCCTAGTCTCATACTGTAGGCCTTGGCTTAGGTCTGCCTCCATTTTAATGGAACCGTTGTATGCCTGTCTTTCTACTGTTCCTTTTTCTCTTTCTCCACAGGCTATTGACAACTTCCACTCTTTGAAGGTTGCCATCCTCTCCTCTCCAGCCCTTGGAACACCAAACTACTCTTTGCCCTTTTCTCTCTTCTGCATTGAGACTTTGGGTTATTGATGAGTTATTGAAACTCAAAGCCATAAAGGAAACAACATCCCCAGCTAATACTCCATTGTTTCCAATCAAGAAGAAAACGCCAAAAGGCACCTCTGATACCTATCGTTTGGTTCATGATTTAAGGGAAATCAATAAGGTCACTGTATTGGACACACCCCTAGTCGCCAATCCAAACACAATTTTGGCGCAGGTGCCTCCAATAGCTGCCTACTTTACTCTTATTGATTTGGCTAATGCCTTTTTCAGTGTTCCATTGCACCCTGACTGCCAATATTTGCATTCACATTCAAAAATAGGCAGTTTAAATGGACAGTTTTGCCACAAGGGGCGCACAACTCCCCTAGCATGTACACACAAGCATTGAAGTCAGTCCTGCAATCATGGGATCAACCACTAGGTGTCATACTTCTGCAGTATGTCGATGATTTATTGCTGTGTGCAGACACTTTGCCAATCTGCCAAACAGTTACAATCAGTCTGTGGCATCCCTGAATGACTGATATGGCTGCCCCTGTATCCACTAGGAAAGGAATTTCTTTTCCCATCACCTCCCCATTCATGTATATTGCCACACCTTCTTCTGTAGCTTTTACAGGGAGGACTGGTACAGGGTTGCCAGCTCCTCATTGAGGAGCGTTGGCACCTTGATCAGTGGTCTGAGCAGGGGGGTTTGCAGCCAGAAAAGATCTGCAATTTCTCTTAAAATGCCCAGGTTTTTTGCAAAAATGACATTTGAAATTGTGTTTTGGTTTGCCCCCTCCTCTGTTATAATTTCCCTGACCAGAGTCTTTGCTAATGGAGGCAAGCAACACTTTCTTTTCCTTTTCAGACCTGAGATCTATACTCAAGGCTTTGGCAGCTTGTAACAGGGCAGGGGAATCACTATGCCGCCACTCTGGCTTGCAGGCTTTCAGTCTAGACTGCAGGGGCTGTTTAAGTCCCTCAACAAAAGCTGTAACCAGAAGAGTATCAGCAATATCATTCCCCATGTCATTATATCCCAAATCAGTCCACCTTTGCTGCAGCCATAGCATAAAACTGTTTCAACAGACCTCAACCTTTTTCCTGGGTCAATCAGAGAGGGCTATGGATGTCTCCTTCAGTTTCTCCCTAGCCCAATCTCTGAGCCCTGTGCAAAGATCCCTACCACTCTGCACAGTTTTCTGCTCTGCTGCAGTGTCAGGTTCATTTTCAATTTTCTTAACTGCATCCATTATCACTTTACCCATAGCTTCCCCAGCTTTTAGTGCTATAAGGGGGGCCAGATCACACCAGGCTGCATTATAAGTGACTTGAATCTGCACCATATGGCGGTAAAAAGCCATTGGTCTGGTGACAGGGTCTGGCAATTGTGAGATAAGACTTGTTTGCTCAGAGGGGGACCAGGGCTTATAATCTGCAGTAAGTCTGGTTTGTACACCAGCCTGTCTGAGTACAGAGCGATAGGGGGGGTGTACTAATATCTGCTTGTGCAGCACTCTCACTTGTCCCTTCCTCACGTGTGGGCTGTGGAGCAGCTACCCCAGGAATAAACACAGTTTTGGTAATTACAGAATATATTCCTGGTTGTGATCTGGGACGGGGAGCTCCACAATTAAAACAATCCTCTCGCCAATCAGGATTTTGCTGGCCACATCTTGTACAAGTCCAGACTCCAGGGTTACTTGGAGCGGACGGTAAAGTATTCCCTGCATAGGGAGATGGATTTTTTTCAGGAAGAGCATAATACATAACCCCTTTATGTTCTTTAGTTCTGTAACCCTCTCTTTCAATCTCTTTACTTACCCTCACCCAACTATCCAACATGTCACTAAGCTTGTGATCTTTAACCCAGCCCCCATATTGGGAGGCAAAGTCTTCCCAATGATTACTATCTAGCAATCCAGTATTACCACATCTTGCTTTTTGTAACAATTTACTGCAACCAGTTGCAACAGCTCTCTGTCCTGTCCTTTTACTATTTCACGGGCTGTAAATCAAATGGCCTGTTTCTCCTGTGTGTTTCCCATATTCAGAATTCCTGCAGTACGCTGTTAAGCAGCCGTATGCTTAAACCTCCCCCCCTTCCTTCTGTCTTATACTTGTTTCTCTCTATTCCTTAAGACTTCCTCAATGCTCTAAAACACTGTGTCTTATCAAGAAAGAAACTTTTTAAAGATCAGTTAGGGGGTTCCAGGGTTCCCTACTTCCCTGGTTTATATGACTAGTCAATTTCCACAAAATCCAAATGAGAAGCACAATATACAGGGAAACACCAATAGTTAAACTAATTACAGCCCAAATATCCATTTAGCAACATAGCAACAGCACACTCATACAACATACCATTCTTATCAGGTTCTTGCAAAAAGCTCAAGGTTTCAATAAAGGAGACAAAGCTTACTTTACACTCGGACGGGAAAACAAAAGCACTTAGAAGCACAGATCAGTTGGTAAGATAAAGGCTCTCACCTGTCAGCGCTGACTTGTTGTAGATCTGTGGTTCCACGAGCTCCCGTAGTCCAGCTCTGGGTCCGGGTGGTCAGCAGGTCATCTTCCTTTCCTTTGAGCCTCACGTATAGAGCGCCAGGTTTGATAGGGAAATTCAATGGTTTCCTTATGGTATGTTGCAGAGCTCCCAATTAGTGTATATTCAGGCCTGAATGGAACAAAACAAACACACATACACACAGTTGTATGTCTGAATGAGTTCTGAAAGTTTATTTCCAATGCATTGAGTTATAAAACCTTTTTTTGGCTTAATTGCCAAGAGATCATAAATTAGTAGTTTTCAATTAGTGTCATACAAGTTATAGAAGAACATAAAATTTGTGAAGGATACCAATTAGTTTTATCTTAAAAATAATAGACCAGATAACAAACTATACTACTTCTTTTGATAAACCTAGACATTGTCTTGAAGGCTCCTACAGTGAGATATTTATTAGACATTTATGTCTTTCTTAAGGGCTCACATGAGATATGAAACACTAGAAACTTCTTTCTTTGTTTCTCTGGAGGCCCCATATAGATAAGAGAGAATTCGTAATGTCTGCACATTCTAATTATAATAGGAGATCTCTCACTTTACCCTTCTAATATTGTAGGCTAATATGCCTTTATATAAATTAATACACAAAATGGAAGGCAGATACAAGATGGAGGATAGAAACAAGAGGATGATTCCTAACACACCTGAGGGTATCCACAAAAGTGGAATAATGCCTAAATAAAATCGTACTGAAAATGAGACCCCCAGGTCCGGTAGCTGCTCCTCCTATTCTGAAGCTTGTGCTTGAGCCAAATAGCGCACTAGGGCCACATATGGGATATCTCTGGAATTGGCAGAATCTGTGGAATCAATATTAAGTTGACTTTCCATGGTTTCATCTACCATTTTCTTTTGAATAATGGAACTAATTATAAAATATGGAAAAAAAAAAAATAGAGGGAAATTTCTCCTCCACTTTGCTTTAATTCCTGTGAAACACCTAATGGGTTAATAAACTTCCTAAATGTTACTTTGAATACTTTAAGGGGTGTAGTTTCTTAGATGGAGTCATTTGAGTGTATCTAACATACAGGCCAATCAAAGCCATGTATACATTTTCTTGAAAATGTGAAAACTACTACTAAATTTGTAAGCCCCCTAATGTCATAAACATTTTTTTGAAGTTTGAAAATGGTAAATTTTTCACGCTACTTTTGATATTTTTCACAAATAAACGAGGACTTTTTGGACCAAAATTTTTTACTAACTTAAAGCACAATGTGTCACGAGAAAAAAGTCTCTGAATCATATGGATAGGTAAAAGTGTCAAAAAGTTATTCTCGCATAAAGTGACACGTCATATTTCAAAAATGGGGCTCTGTCAGGAAGGCCAAAACTCGCAGCAATGGTAAGAGGTTGAAGGGGTTGTCTCGCTACAAGATTTGCTTTTTATGTTAAAGATCTTGCAAAAACAATTCACTTTGTATTATGTGTCCATTAGCAGTGTCCTACCTATTCTGAGGTATCACCTCTTGTATGGGCTGCATTAGCTCCTCAGGTTGTCAGCACTGGTTGCTATAGCTAGAGACCTGGCTTCTACTGCAGCCTAGTAGAAAACAGTAAACATGCCCCTGAATTCAAACTGAAACCAAGAAAACAGAACTGAGGTAATATGAATCCTGTAGTGAGACAACCACTTTAATGATGCCACAGGATACGACTGGTTTAGGGGGTCTCCTAGAGGCTTGTTTTGTGAGGGGGAAAGGGTGTCACAGTGGATTGTATAATTTCCCTGTACTTATGTGTGTCGTTAGTTAATGTAATTGTTATAATTGGTTATAACGTCTATTAGCAAGATAAATCATTATACCGCTTTACCTTCTGGAAATTTCTACAACACACATGTTAAAGGGAACTTGTCACATAGATTATGCCCCCTTTGCTGAGAACAGCACAGGCTAGTGTCAGAACTGCTGTTTCCAGCGGTGTCCCCCTTATTCTTTAAGATGCTGCAGTTTTAGAGTATTTAGTGCTCAAATTTTCTTCATGAGCACGTGTTAGCCCCTCCCACCAATGGCTAGCCCCGCCTACTGACCATTATTCACATGTTTCTACCTATTCAAAGTAATAGGTTTATCAGTTGAGGTGGGTCGGGTATGAAAAAACGGACTCTTTGTTTGACTCTTCTGACTGAAAACTGCAGATTTGAGCACTAAATACTCTAAAACTGCTGCATCTTACAGAATAAGGTACAGAACGATGGAAACAGCATGTCTGACACTAGCTTGTGCTGTCCTCAGCAAGGGTGGCATAAACTGTGACCGGTTCTCTTTAACCCCTTCCCGACATAGGACGTATGCATACGCCCTAGCGGGAAGTGACTTCCCGCAAATGGATGTATGCATACGTCCTGGCGATCGTGCGGGCTTGCGGTCGAGCCACGCGCGATCGCAACATTGGACCAGCGGTAAATTACCGCTGGCCGCATGCCGTATCGCCCGCGGCCGGATTGAGCTCCGGCCGCGGGTGATTACCGCTTCATTACCGCAGCCTGTCATGGCTGCGATAATGAAGCCGCAGGCAGGAGGAGTGAGCTCCTCCTGCCTGCTCCTGGTGGCTGCCGCACTACTCTGTAGTGCGGCCCCGATCTCCTGTCTGATGGTCTCGGGAAGTGAACGGCACTTCCCTCCCGGGGTCATCTGTGACGTCACCATGCCCGCAATGCATTGTGGGCATGGTGACAGGTGGTTGTCATGGCGACCAGTATACAGTACTAGTACTGTGCACTGGCCTGCCTTCTAACAGCAATCTGATGATTGCTGTTAGAAGAAAAAGTAAAAAAAAGTGAAAAAAAGTAAAACACAAAAAATAAAATAAAAACACGTACACCGCCCTTTTCCCCTTTACAAACTTCAATCACCCTCAAAAAGATAAAAAATAAAGTACCCATATTTGGTATCGCCGCGTGCGTAAACGACCCACCCTATAAATCTGTCATGTTAATTAACCTGTACGGTGAACGTCGTAAAAAACAAAAACAAAAAAAGTCACAGAATTGCGATTTTTGTACATCTTGCAGCACATAAAATGGAATAAAAAGCCATCAAAAACTCATAACTCAAAATTGTACCAATTAAAACTTCAGTTCATCCCGCAAAAAAAAATCCTTACACGTCTCTGTATACGTAAAAATAAAAAAATTATGGCTCTGAGAAGACAGCGATGCATAAATATTATTTAACACAATAAAAACACTTTAAAAAAAAAAAAGTGCTTCAAAATATTTGCAGCTCAGTCAATATGTAACAAAAGTTTTTTAAATATTACAGTTTAGTTTTTAAAATGACTGATTACTAGTCATGTTGCATCTAAGTTATAGAATCTACGCATTGATGCGGCTTTTTCCTTATCAATAGCGGTGAATAAATTAGCAGCTGATAATTATTATTAGGCACACCTACCAAGCCAGTACAAGACTACTGGCAATGCGGCTAACACGTTGCAGGTTAGATATTATCGGTTGCTAAAATACTTCTATTGGTGGTGGAAAGGCTGCATCACTACACAGATTTTATGACATAGATGCAACGCAATTAACAATTATTCATATTAGGCACATCAAGCAAGCCAGTACAAGACTGTAAGCAGGATTTCTTCCAAAGTAGTAGGAAAGTTGGTAGCAGAGAAGAGATGCCAAGTGCCTGAAGTGTCGTCTTTTTTTTTTTTTTTTTTTTCTACATAAACTTAGAATTGTTGACTTAGCCAGTCTGCGCCTTTTGAGTTTGACATGCTTATTCTACAGCTTAGAGTTTACTTCTACCTAAACTCTACCACCCTACTAGCTGGTAACACACAGACGGGAGAAAGGAAAGCTGTGTCTTTTATTGTCTTTGGCCTTGTGATAATTTGTTCGGATAGAGAGAAAGCTGTGCTTCTCCCTACACTGATGTGAACTGTCCATTTTCTGGTAATAAATTACCCTCCTGGTGCCAAGTCTTACTTCTCAGTGCCTGTCTTTGTGGTTACAAGCTCCTTTTCTTGACTCTGCATTTATGGAGGTCGCAAGGAATGGAGAGCTGTCGGTGTTGCAGGACAAAAGTCTCAAATGGCTAGCCCAAGACTTTGTTGTGATAGACCAGAAAACACCAATCTGTAATCCACCTTCTGTGCAGCAGAGTAGTAGCATTTCCTCCTTGAAAGCAGGTTTCCTTTAACTTGCTAAACTACTGCAAGCCCCAGGATCCCTTTCTGTGCTTTGTTTATCTTCCATTCACCCCACCTCCATCTTGGTGCATGCCCCATTTTAAACCTCATTTTAAAGCCTTGAGAGACCAGAACAGGGTGTGGCTTCAAAGTCTGCCATTTTTTAAAATACTAGGAGAAATGCTTAATATTGAGAGGGAGATTTTTTTTGCCACTGTTAAACCCTTCACACAACAGTGCTCAGACACCTCCATCCCCTCCATATGCATCTCCTTATACTAGTGAGCAAGAATTTACTAATTGGCTAGCTTGTGAACCCCCATTAGGAGTAGCCTTATTGAGCCCTGTCAGGGAAACAGTTTAACTGTAAGCCCCTGTTAGGTATAATAGGGACTAACTTGAGAACATCAAGCAACTATCCCAGGAAGTGAGCATGTTGCAAACTCCAGATCAGGAGGTCTGATAACAAAGTATGTGTTAGTGTTATAACATCACCATGCTCACAAATGCACCCTATAGTCACATCTCTTAACCCAGGATACAATCTCTAACGATGTATTCCTCTTTCCCACAATATACCTCACCGGATTATAGCATCTCCATCCACAGTAGTATAGTCCGCTTCAAAATAGGTCTCCGTAGCAGATTTCACAGCTATAAGGGCTTCAGTCCTACCTAGTCTTCCCAGGATCTTGCTCGGACACTCCGGTTGGTAGCGTTCATACTCCCTTCTGAACACTGACAGCTATGAATTATGTCACTCGCTATCCAAGCTATGAAAGCCCTCAACACAAAACCACTGATGCGTTTCGTGCTTTTTCGTCAGGGATAGATTCCAGTGTGTACCAAGGCATCTTATAGATAACTAGCATGTCTTGGTAGGATAATTAGCTAGCCATGATCCACAAAAATATGATATATACCTTAATAATTTAAGCAAGATCACGGAAATACTAGGTAGGATTGAAGCCTTTATAGCTGTGAAAGCTGCTTCTGAGACCTATTTTGAAGAGTACTATACTATTGTGGATGGAAATGCTTTTTGGAACAAGACGGGTATGAATTTATAGTTGTGGTGGTAAAATATATTTGATATACCTATAATACTTATACTGTGGAAGGTGTATATTGTGGGAAGAGAGGCATACAATTTAAGAGAGATTGAATCCTGAGATAAGAGATTTGAAGAGGACTGAATAACTTCTTATATGTGGATGTAGGGTGCGTTTGTGAGCGTGTGATGTTATAACATATTGATACATAGATTCATAGTTTGTCAGGCCGAAAAAAGACATACGTCCTTCCAGTTCAGCCCATTTTGCTAAAGTGTTAGTGTTGATCCAGAGGAAGGCAAAAACCCCCATGAGGTAGAAGCCAATTGTCCTCATGTTAGGGAAAAAATTCCTTCCTGACTCCAATCTGGCAATCAGAATAAATCCCTAGATCAACGACCCCTCTCCAGAATCCTAGTCACTATAACTTGTTATATTACATCTAGAAATGCATCCAGACCCTTCTCCAGAATCTTGGTCACTAGAACTTATATTATTACATCTAGAATTGTATCCAAACCCTTCTCCAGAATCCCGGTCACTATAACTTGTTATATTACATCTAGAAATGTATCCAGACCCTTCTCCAGAATCCTGGTCACTAGAACTTGTTATATTATTACATCTAGAAATGTATCCAGACCCTTCTCCAGAATCCTAGTCACTATAACTTGTTATATTACATCTAGAAATGCATCCAGACCCTTCTCCAGAATCTTGGTCACTAGAACTTGTTATATTATTACATCTAGAAATGTATCCAGACCCTTCTCCAGAATCCTAGTCACTTGTTATATTATCTTGCTCCAGAAATGCATCCAAGCCCTTCTTGAACTCTTAAATAGGTTTGCTTTTTTTCTCATCGCCCTCTATAGTCTCTCCCTCAGTACTTTTTAAACAGCCAACATTTTCTTTTTTAATCTTTTTACTATTTACATAGTTAAAAAAAATATTTTGGAGTTAGTATTACTTTCTCACAGTGGATGCCTAAGATGTTTTTAAAGATCTCCCATTTATTTTTTGTTCTGCTATTTTTAAACACCTTGTCCCAGTCAATACGGTTTAGGGCTCTTAAGCAGGATAAAATTTGCCTTCCTCAAATTGTGTTTTTGTGGCTCATGACAAAAAGCTCTATTGAAGGATAAATGGTTAGTTTATTATATTATGGTCACTTTTCCCCTAGGTGCCCTCAACCTGAAACCTTTGTTACTCTGTCAGGTCTATTAGTCAATATTAAGTCTAGAAGGGCCTTTCCCCTAGTCGGTTCCTGCGCCATTTGGGAAAGGTAATTATCTTTAGTTATAGACAAAAACATGTTTCCTTTGCAAGAGCTACAGGTTTCAGATTCCCAATTTATGTCTGGGTAGTTAAAGCCCCCCCCATAATAAGAACCTCATTCTGATTAGTTGCTTCATCTATTTGCCTGAAGAGCATATCTTCTATGGGTTCTGTTATATTTGGGGGCCTATAGCAGACTCCTATTAGAATTAAATTACTGTTACTCCCCCCATGTATATTTTCCCATACATTTTTGAGTTTTAGAATTGTTAGCAGAAACTACCCTTTATGTCCTGCTGCCGCCTTTTCAGAACAGTGGCACTAATAGTGATATATATATTCACTGACAATTTTTTCTATCTATAGTGTTCCCTGTAACTGTACTTTTACAATTGTGTCCAAACAATTCATGATATCAAAATTGTTCAGGATCAGAATAGTTTATGGTGTCACATTATTTTACGATTGTGTACTTACTGTTCTTTTTTTTATCTGATGCCTGTTACTTGTCTGTTGTTTTCTTGTACTGATCATTCAAACTGAACAGACAGATTTACTCTTACTGACTGCACCAAATGTTAAACTTTATAACTTGAAAGAAATATACCACTTTGAAGATACAAAAATGCAAGTACATTTAATGTAAAAATGTTAAAATCATTCAATTGATTATGATTTATTAGAGGAGAGGATTTTCACTTTTTTAATATCTGGCTAATTTCATTATTGCATTTGAATTTTTTTTTTCTGTTTGATCATTTTAGATGATGTTCTGCATACTTTGACTGGAGCAATGTCTCTTCTTAGGCGTTGTCGGGTGAATGCTGCTCTAACTATACAGCTTTTCTCTCAGCTATTCCACTTCATCAATATGTGGCTGTTCAACAGGCTGGTCACTGACCCCGACTCTGGCTTATGTTCTCACTACTGGGGAGCCATAATCCGTCAGCAGCTAGCTCATATAGAGGCATGGGCAGAAAAACAAGGCTTGGAGCTAGCTGCTGACTGTCACCTTAGCAGAATAGTACAGGTAAGCATCATAAGAAATTTAAATTGGTATTATTGACACATAATAAAACATATGATAAGAACTGTACATGGTTGTCATGAAAGGATTTCCTAGACAAATTAAATGTTACTAATATAAACAAAATCTGGCCGATAAATAATATACCTGTGTATTGTCTGGTGGTATTCACCCAACACATTTTGAAAATTACACCTTATCAAAGTGTATTTTTTTCTAAAATGTATTAAAAAATCATGTTGCTTACCAAAAGCCTTATCGGTGCAAAATTTAGACATGCCTCCTCTCATAAAAATGTCCTTTGTTTATATGCAGATGGCTTTAAAAAATATCCCAAACTGTAGACACTAAAAATTTGGCTTGAAGCCGCAAATTTAAAGAAAAAAAAACCTGGATTTGACACCTTGAAAAATGATTGTACTTTTAAGTTCTTCAGGCCCTCATAAAAAATGTGGGTCATTCTTTCCCATGTCTGCTTTTATTGTATTAGAACAATGGGATGATGTTATTGTAACACTGTATATCTGGTACCTCCCTTTTTTCTTTACCCCTTCCCTCCCTCCCTTCTCCCTCCTTTTCCCATTTGTACCTCCATGTTGGGGGTAGTATTTGAAAATGTGATTAAACATAGTTTAAAAAAAAAAAAAAAAAAATGTTGAAGTCCTACCGAATAGTGGATAGCCAATGTAGTTTGACTCCTTTATTTTGGCTGTTTTCCAAAAATTGTAATAGACTGAAAAGTTGATCCCAGAAGATCTTCTTTCTGTAGAACACTCTCCAAAAATACAAGGTCAAGATGTACAAAGTTTACAAATACCATACATTTCTATGTCTGCAAGAAGAACTTTGTACATTTGATTACAATGAGAATTATACTTCTTAAAGTTATTGTAAAAACAAATGTAATTTTTAATAGCCGATTATATGAATTTGTAAAAATATACTCAGTACTTTACACTTTGCCATTATAAAATGTTGAGACTTTAAATGTACGCTTCAACTTGAAAAAATGCTGGTTAAAGGTATATAACAAATTCTATTTATTTATACATCACAGAAACAAACTTTCATATTGTGATAAATGTTACTTGCGCTTGCTGCACATAGGTCCGTGGTTAGACAGTCCAAACAGGTTTAAAACTCCGTGACATGCATCCGCATTAGCTTTGGCGTCTTCGCTGGAGCACACACATGGACAGGCGAGAAGAAAAAGGGGGAGGAGTCCCTGAAACGTAGCGCGTTTTCGCTTACTTCCCGTCTGTCCATGTGTACTGCCCTGATCTCAATCCTATTGAAAATTTATCTGCAAAGCTGAAAAGACAGGTGCGAGCAAGGCGACCTACAAACATGGTTCACTTACACCAGTTCTTTCAGGAGGAATGGGCTAAAATTCCTACCAACTATTGTGAGAAGCTGGTGGAATGATATCCAAAACGTTTGACCCAAGTCATACAGTTTAAGGGCAATGCTACCAAATACTAATGAAATGTATATAAACTTTTGACTTTGCAGAAAGTAATAAAAATGCCTTAAAAAATTCTCTCTCTATCATTATTCTGACATTTGGAAAATATAAATAATTTTGGTAATCCTAATTGACCTAAAACGAGTGAGGTTTATTCTTCTTTCATGTCACATAGTGAGAAAAACATGCATATGTGTCTTTTTATATAGTGTATGTAAACTTCTGGTTTCAACTGTATATTTAAAGAGAACACATTTAATGAAATGTGCAACTTATTTGACACTATCATCCTGATGCCGTTTAACAAATCTGCAACAGAAGGGACAAGATTATTAGTTT
Organism: Phyllomedusa bahiana; assembly: GCA_025379985.1. Lineage (NCBI taxonomy): Eukaryota > Metazoa > Chordata > Amphibia > Anura > Hylidae > Phyllomedusa > Phyllomedusa bahiana. The sequence goes on along the minus strand of JAODAL010010797.1, from coordinate 8,199 downwards.
AAGTGCAGAGGGTGATAAGTTACAAACATTCTATTTTTTAATAATTAAAAAAAATGACTTTCTATATGGGACGTGAGAGAGCACATACGTTTTCCGGTTGGTTAGAGGGGATAGAATAGACCTTTTTTATTCCATCAGCAGTAACACACTACATAAGTTTACATGGCACTACCAGTAGTAAATCACAGATTCATTATTGAGTTTCTAGACAGATATGTCCTCAGTGTTTAACATGTGCATGTACAACAACTGTGACTTAGATAATAACAAGGACATTGATCACTTTGACTTTATGGTATCCTATTTAAAGGCATTCCTATTACAGTCTTTGTTTTTACATGTGTATTGAGACATACAAGCTGTACCCTTGTTAGTAGTTTTAGAGAAGCAAGGTCATTTTTTATATTTTAACCCATGCAAACCATTATTTCTTAAGGAAATTAGTAGTGATTTTATATATTTTGGCAGTAATATTCTAGAATGTCTTACTCTTTAAGTCACTTTCACACTCGCTCTGACTACAACCTTTCATGACTAAAAGCTTAAATACATGCAACATATACACTAGAAATAAACATCAAAACACAAGGTAATCTTCACGTCCCTTGAGGTGGAGGTGGCCAATGCTCTTTTAATTGTTTAAGAAGCCAGATATTCTTTTGTCTCTGTATTTAGCTTCTCAGAAAAAATGTTATTGATTTTTTTAACAATTGCATATGTTCATCTTTCTTTACAGGCAACAACTCTTCTTACTATGGACAAGTACACTCATCAAGATATTGCCAACATTAACAATACTTGCTTTAAACTGAACTCCTTGCAACTGCAGGCTCTTTTGACAAATTATCACTGCGCCCCAGATGAACCTTATATTCCAACGGTATTTTATTAATGAGCTTTTATGAAAAATGTGATTGCTTGAGATTCTCTTCAGAATAACAGCACCATGCTGCAAATATGGTGATATAAACAATTTCTAATAATGCTGTCATTTCATCCAGGAATTAATAGAGAGTGTCAGATCGGTAGCTGAGAACACTGCTGATGAATTAGCTCGCAGTGATGGACGAGAGGTTCAGTTGGAGGAAGATCCAGACTTACAGCTGCCTTTCCTATTGCCAGAAGATGGTTATTCTTGTGATGTTGTCAGAAACATTCCAAATGGTTTACAAGAATTTTTGGAGCCACTATGTCAAAGAGGTGTGTATGAGCAAAAGTAAAAAAAACAAAAAAAAAAACTGTTCTGGTCAAACTTGGAAAATATAAATATGTATTTATAAAAGGGGTTGTCTCACCACATTGTTTCAGAGCCAGAAGCAGATTAAGATGCATGCATGCATGCCATTTTGTCCTGGTTAGTCTGTGGATGCTTCTATGGCAGTGTTTAGCATATAAACTCCTCATTCACAGCTCTTCTAAAAGCAATGATAGAAGATCTTATCTCTAAGTACAGAGCTCAAAGTAAATAAAGAAAGGAGACAGTTACATAGGTTGTAAGGCTGAAAAAAGACAGATGTCCATCCAGTTCAGCCTATTTTGCTACAGTGTTGATCCAGAGGAAGGCAAAAACCCCATGAGGTAGAAGCCAATTGTCCTCATTTTAGGGAAAAAATTCCTTCCTGATTCCAATCTGGCAATCAGAGTAAATCCCTGGATCAATGACCCTCCTCCAGAATCCTAGCCACTATAACTTGCTATATTATTACGCTCCAGAAATGCATCCAAACCCTTTTTGAACTATTATTGAATTCACCACGGCAATTTCCTCTGCCAGAGAGTTCCACAGTCTCACTGCTCTAACAGTAAAGAATCCATGTTTATGTAGAAACTTTCTTTCCTCAAGATGTAGAGGATACCCCCTTGTTCTGGATACTGTCCTGAGTATAAATAAATCTTGAGAGAGATCTCTACATTGACCTTTAATATATTTAAAGGGGTTGTATCATTTCATTAAATGGTCTTCAGAATAAGGGGACAGTGAAAACAAGCAACTTTGCAATTAAAGGTCATTAGCAAAGCTGTCTTGTATTCAGTTTTCCTTATCTTCTGTTTCTGTTTACACTGATATCCAGTGCTGGTCGGATCCCTACTCCTTACATTTCACCAGCTGAGAGCTCATTTACATTCTGTTCAGCCCCCGGTCTGCCGTATTCACGGAGCTAGGATTCCTGCCGTTCACTCAAAGTAAGGGACCGGCACATTTTCACTCTGCACAGCCAGAAGAAACAGAATTACACTGCAGGTCTTCTACAATCAGGAAACCGCACAATTGTGTGTCTATCCCTGCCTCTCTGATTCAGAGTTGGAGGCTGTAGCAATTTCTCTCTGCACACCTAGCAGAAACAAACTGCAGCAGATTCTACAATCTGAAAACAACACAGATGTGTCTCGGTGCCTAACTCTCCTGCATAGAAGGGAGATCTGTGCCATTCATAGAAAGCTGAATTCAGCTGTAACAAATCTTCAGCTGTGAGAGGCGAAGAGATCAGTGCTCAGTCTAGATTGAATGCAGCCTGTGGTATGTATACAGCTCTTACAAAATAAGACTGCATAGGGAGAGAGACAGTGACACGTGGACTCAGCGCGGGGGGGAGGGGGGAGTCTCAGGAGCCAGCATGAACAGTGAAGGGGGGATGATGTCACCCAGCTGGGAGGGGAAGAAACGCCCCTGCATTTCTAGAGTTGAGAAGCTGAGAGCAGTATGAATAAGCCGAACTAAAGCAGAGATACATCCCCTTTAAACATATTTATTATGTCCCCCCCAAAGCCATCTTTTCTCTAAACTAAATAACCCTTATCTTGCTAATCTTTCTGGATATTGCAGTCCACCCAGTCCTGTTATTATTTTTGTTGCCTGCCTTTGTACCTGTTCAAGCTGTACAATGTCTTTCCTGTACACTGGTGCCCAAAACTGTACACAATATTCCCTGTGTGTTCTAACCAGTGACTTGTATAATGGGAGAATAATGTTTTCGTAATGTGCATCAATGCGCCTTTTAATACACCCCATAATCCTATTTGCCTTGTCAGCTGCTGCCTGACACTGGCTGCTACAGTTAAATTTACTGTCCACCAGGATTCCCAAGTCCTTCTCCATGTCACTTTTACCCAGTGTTTTTCCATTTAACATGTAATCATGTAATAGATTTTTCCTCCCCATGTGCATAACCTTGCATTTATCTGTGTTAAACCTCATCTGCCATTTATCTGCCCATGCCTCCAACTTATCCAGGTACCTTTGTAAAATTACATTGTCCTCTATTGTGTTGATTGCTTTAGAGAGCTTTGTATCATCTGCAAAGATCGATTCTACTGTGCAATCCATGTGTAAGATCATTAAAGCTCATTGAAAATATTAAAGAGGATAGGGCCCAATACTGAACCCTGTGGTACCCCACTAGTAACAGAGATCCAGTCTGAGTATGTATCTTTAATTACCACTTCTTCATAGAAGCAGATGAGATTAGTTTGACAGGACTGATCCTTCATAAACCCATGCTGGAATGGAGTTATACATTTATTTTCAGTGAGAGAGTCCAGGATAGCATCTCTTAGAAAACCTTCAAATGTTTTACCCACAACAGAGGTTAAACTTTACGGCCTATAGTTTCCAGGATCACTTTTTGAATATTGGCACCACATTTGCTATGTGCTAATCCTTTGGGACTTACCCCGTTATTATACAGTCCATGAATATTAAGAATAGGGGCAAATCTATGACATTACTTAACTCCCTTAGGACACGTGGGTGTATACCATCAGGGCCTGGTGATTTGTCTATTTTAATCTTCTTAAGACAGATCTGCACTTCTTCCTGGGTTAGACCAGAAACATTTAAGTTGGAGTTTACCTCATCCCTCTCCTCATCAACAGGAAGGTCATTGTTCTCAGTAAATACAGTGGAGAAAAAAAATGTAATTTGTCATAGGTTTGCTTTCTTCTCATTGCCCTCCACAATATCTCCATCAGTACTTTTCAATGAGCCAACGTGTTCTATTTTAATCTTTTTACTATTTATATAGTTAAAATCTATTTTGGGGTTAGTGTTACTTTCTATGGCAATATGTCTTTCTGTCTCCAACTCTGCTGCCTTTATCATTATTTTATATATTTTATTTTTTTCCTTATAGCTTTTTAGTGCCTCTTCACTAGCCTCCTGTTTTAGTAGCTGAAACGCTCTTTTTGTTTTTTATTGTCTCCTTTACATCTCTGTTGATCCACATTGGGTTTTTCCGGATTCTATTTATTTTATTACTGTAAAGTAAGTACCTCTCACAGTGGGCGCCTAAGGTGTTTTTTTTATAATTTTCTCTGCAAATTTTACACACCTCGTCCCAGGCAATACAGTGTAGTGCCTCCCTAAGCAGAATAAAATTAGCCTTCCTAAAATTCAGTGTTTTTTTGTCTCCTCGACAAAAAACTCTATTGAAGGATAAATGGAACTTTATTATATTATGTTCACTATGGTGTATAGTTGAGTGTCATCAGCATAGAAATGGTAGTGGAAGCCATATCTGTGATGTCCTGGATGTAAGTAGCACTGAGCATTCTGAGGAGAAGGTGGTGATCAACAGTGTCGAATGCTGCAGAAAGATCCAGAAGAAGCAACAACGAGTAGTTGTCCTGAGATTTAGTAGTGAGGAGATCATCTGAGACTTTAGCTGTAGCAGTTTCTGTGGAGTGTAAAGTGCAGAAACCTGATTGTAAAGGATCGAGAAGAAGGTTAGTAGAGAGATAGCGGATTAGGCGAGAGTAGACTAAACATTCCAGGAGTTTAGAGATGAAGGGCAGGTTAGAGACTGCAGATTAGAGACTGGTCGGTAATTAGCAGCGCAGGATGGGTCCAGAGTGGACTTTTTTAGTAAAGGGGTTATAGCAGCATTTTTAAAGAAGATGGAAAGATCCCATTAGAGAGAGGTTAAAGATTGCAGTTAGTTGAGAGAAGACAGCTGGAGAAAATGGATTTGGACAAGTTGAGAGGAAAAGCGGTCACTAGAACAGGTGGTGCAGCGATCAGACAAGAGAAGCCTGGATACTACTTCCTCTGTCGTTGGGTCAAGGGCTGAGAACAGACTAGAGCACTTGCGGGGAGCGATGGGATGGGTATTACTTGGGGAGTGAGATGCAATATTTTGCTGGATGTTGTTGATTTTGTCTTAGAAGTGAGTGGCCAGGTCTTCCGCACAGAGGTCAGTGACCGGGACCTGAGCTTTAGGCCTGAGGAGGGAGTGGAAAGTGTCAAACAGTCGTTTTGGGTGAAATATTCTTTGGCGCGTTGAAGGGCGGTATGGTAAGTCCTGAGCATGAATTTGTAATGGGGAAAGTCTGCAGATAGCTTTAACTTTCTCCACAGACGTTCAGCACACCTGGAGCATCGCTGCAGAAAGCGAGTGAGGCATATACCAAGGCTGCCAGCGCCTAGTGGTGCCGGATTTGAGTGGTGCCAATATGTCTAGGGTGGTTGAGAGAGTTTTGATGTATTGTTTGACAGCAAGGTCAGGACAGGAGATGTAGGAGTTTGTGGGCAGTGAGGACTGTATGGTGTCTATGGGTTCCTGTGTGTTAATGGAGCAGATATTTCTGAATGTGTGACAGGCAGGTCTCCCCAGAGAAGGGTGAGAATTAGTGATCGTGTAGGAGATAAGGTTGTGGTCAGAGAGAGCATAAGGAGAATTAGTGAAGTTAGAAATTGATGAGAGACGACAGACGACCAGATCAAGAGAATTCCATTCCTTGTGGGTGAGAGAGTCTGTAAATTGCAAGAGGCCAAGAGAAGATGTTAGTGAAAGGTGGAAGGAGACATGGGGTCGTCAATGGGGATTTTGAAGTTACCCATGATGAGAGGGGGCATTTCAGTAGAGGGGAAATGAGGGAGCCATGAAGCAAAATAAAGAAACTGACGTGGTGAGCCATGGGGGTATGTACACAACTAAGAGTCTGAGGGTGTGGACCTCAAAGGAAGGGAAAGTGGGGGAGGGTGTGGGAGGAATGACCTGGTAAGTGCAGTGTGGAGAGAAAGTTATGCCAATTCCTCCACCCTCCCTGTTCTCAGGTCTGGGGATGTGGTTGAAGTGTAGGCTGCCAATGTGAGAGCAGAAACTGAAGCAATGTCAGATTGCTGGAGCCAAGTTTCTGTGAGAGCTAGCCGGTTGAGGGAGTTAGAAAGGATTAGGTTATGAACAGCAGTGAGTTTGTTCAGACAGATCAGGAGTTCTACAATGCACACTTAAAAGGGCAGGAAAAGACATACAACGAATAGCGAGCAGATTAAGATGGTTTCTATTGGAGGTAGAGAAGGCAGTGGGATAAGCAGTAAAGGATGGTGAGCCGGGGTTAGGCGAGATGTCACGTGCTGCAAGAAGCAGGAGAATGAACAGTGAAAATAGATGGTTCAGTGATGTACAGTTGTGCTCAAAAGTTTACATACCCCGGCAGAATTTTTGCTTTCTTGGCCTTATTTCGGAGAATATGAATGATAATACAATAACTTATTTCCACTCATGGCTAGTGGTTGAGTGAATCCATTTATTGTCAAACTACTATGTTTTCTCTTTTTAAATCATAATGTTAACCAAAGACATCCAATTGACCCTGATCAAAAGTTCACATACCTTGGTGATTTTGGCCTGATAACATGCACAGAAGTTGACACAAATGGGTTTGAATGGCTACTAAAGGTAACATCCTCACCTGGGACCTGTTTGCTTATAATCCGTGTGTGTGCATAAAAGGTGAGTGAGTTTCTGGCATCCAGACAGACAAGGTCTCTGACATTACGGCCCAAGTTCTCAGACTCTAACAACAAGTCGACGATCAGGAAAACTGTCTCAGAAGATGCAACTTGAGATTTATTGGTCTTCCCGAAGGAGCGGAGGGTTCCCAACCTGAGGCATTTCTTGACACTCTCTTAATTGATAAGTTTGGCAGGGAAGGTTTCTCTGTAATGTCTGCTGTAGAGCAAGCTCACTGTATTATGCCAAAGCCACCTCCACCTGGCTCTCCTCCGTGCACCTTAATCGCTAAATTTTTTAACTATCGGTATCGTGACACATTTTTGCGGCTCCTGCGCAAAAAAAGGCGTGATTCCTTATGAAAATGTACAGATCCACGTATATCCTGATTTCTCATTGAAGATCCAGCGGAAGAGGGCCCAGCTTACTTCTGCAAAGGCCAGTCTTCGTGAGAGGGGACTGAAATATGCTATGCTGTACCCTGCTAGACTCTGTATACAAGTAGGGGAGAAAAATTTCTTTGACAATCCCGTGGGTGCTCAAGATTGGCTGGACAAACATCCAGAGGTGGACTCTCGTTGTCCTAAATGACCACACAAAGACTTACTCACTGTCAATCTGTGATATTGTTTACTAATTCTATGCGACTCTAATAGTCTTGTTTTGAGTCATATTCCAGGAATAAGCCTTACTTAAAGTCATGGCTCTTCTTTTTACTCTTGATCTCGCAGATATGAGAGTGAATTTTTATCTTTCTTCTTTTCCCCCTTATCCATTTCCCTTCCTTCCTTTTTCTCCCTTACCTCTCCCATTTTCTGCTTTCTTCCCCCTCCCCCCTCTTTTTTTCTTTCTTGCTTCAATACTGGGTTATCAAGATTTATATATGTTTCACGCCAAAGAGGTGCAATCTATTTTATGAGGTATATATGTTAATACTCATTGTTAATACTATGACTGTTCGACCAACACTGGTAGACGCTTACTGAAGTTTTGGGCAGATTTTCGCCTTCAGATTAAATATGGTTATAGTTCGGGATGTACAGCCAAAGGTTGGGGAATGAATGTGTGGAGGGGGATGGTCTAAATGTTTTTTTCTATATATTGTGTGCGCAGTCCTGGCTCAGAAATTTTCTGTTTATATATGATGGACAATTGGAGACACTGTTGTACAAGATGGGGTAGTCCTGGCCCCTTTAAAAACTCTTTACTGGAAAGTCAGGAGGCTGAACAGCCGGATGAGGCGTAATCTAACATGTTTTTCCAAAAATAAACCCGTCTCCAAAATTAAGCCCTAGCCTGATTTTCACAGATTCTTGGAGTAGGCGCTGAATATAAGCCCTACTCCAAAAATAAGCCCTAGTTAGTCAATGCCTTCCGAGTGATGTCACCGGGTGCCCGCCTCCTGGGCAGTGCTGTTCCCGAGCTCTGCCCACCCCAATAAACAGCCTATTGATGGAGGGTTTGGGAA